>JAMPIO010000297.1:0-104290 GCA_024699865.1 Aphelenchoides fujianensis
GCTGCTCGCTAAGAGACCTCGGCCATTTGAGTAGAAGATGCGAAAGCTCGGACTTCACCGGTGAGTTGATTTGAACTCGAGCGTCTCACTGCTGTCATACTTCTTCCTTTCTTCTCGTGCCCTCGCTCGCAGTAAACGATTGGGAGGGGCGGTCAATTAAATTCTCTCTTCTCTCGTGACTTTCGATCGCCGACGTTCTTTTTTCTGTTGTTCGTGAATGCGGAGATCGAACGGCTCCGAAGGTCATTGAACGAGGAACAACACACGCTTCTCCCGATCAACAAGCAGGTAGAAAGTGAGCGTGCTCGTTTACCTTCGGGCGCACGCGCTAATCGGTTCGTGTACGTGAGCAGCAAGTCGGGAGTGAAAGCCGACCGGTCGCTTCGTGACTCACGTCCGTCTGTCGGGCTGCCGATGGGTGGGTGGAGGTGAGCGAGCGGAGTGATGTTTTGGACGAGAATAAATCCAATTACTCGCGGAACGGGGATTATTGGAGGAATTTCGGAATGCTGGAATCTTGAACGTTCGGCAACCTTCCACGAGTTTCTCCCCCACTCCACGCGTTTCCTCGGGCTTCCGCTCTCCTTTTCGCAATTCTTTTCGCAATCGTTTCGTTCGCTCGCGTCAAAAAGAAGTGACTGCCGCTCGGCCGCCCACTCGGTCGGTTTGGACTTTTCGATCGGGCGACTTTTGATAAAAACGGTCGGCTGTGCGGTTCTTTCCGGCGGCCGTCTGGGATCGAAGTCGAGTTTCTTTCCTCTTTTCAATCGAACCCGGCTGAATGGTTGGCGTGTTTTGAAGGCGGGCGTTGGGCAATGAGATCATTCGCTTTTCAATCAATGACTCAACGCCCGTCGGCGGCATCCCGACGACCTTCGGACGGTCGGGAATGCGCCCCGCTTTCTTCCCGCCGATCCCCAGCATCCCGCCCCCGAGCGGAGAAGCGGAAGGTCGTCGCCTAAAAGCCCCCCGCCGCCGTGCGCGTTGACCGCGACGTTAATCAATCGGAAAACCCGAACGAAATCACTTTTCGCTTAAGAAAGGCGCAAGAACGGGAATCAGCCGACGGGAATTCGGAACGCCCTCAATCACGCCCGAAATGTAGGTTTTCTTCGTCTTCTTCGTTGCTTCGTCATCGAGAAACGCCGTCAAAGTCGTTAGTTCTCTTTCCTTCTGTTCTCGTTTGATCGCCCGCATTCTCCGTTGTTGTTGGGTGGAAGTTCTGCGTGCTATTCTTTTTCCACTTGTTTCTTTCCTCTTCCAAAATGTCTGATATGGACTGGTAAGATATCTGTTCAGCTTCTTTGGGCCTTTATATCTTTACTTCTGTTTACTGCATTAATGAATCGTTTGCAGGAACAACGGTCACGGACTTCCGCGTTCGTTTGTGGACGATCCCTTTTTGTAAGTGAACGCTAATGGCAACCGTTTCTTTTACCGTGTTCGTTTAGCCAACAGCATCACCACCAACGGAACTCGCCGAGTGCCGATTTCTTCCGCGACTTTCCGGCCGGCCAGTCGGGCGGCCCCGCGCGTCGCTTCAGCTCCAATCCGCGGATTTTCAACGATGGCGGCCCGCCCTCGCCGCGCTTCTTCGATGACTTCGACCGCTCCGGCTTCGACTCGCTGCCGCGCCGCTCGAACTCGCAGAGCCGATCGCCGCGGCCGCCGTCCGCCGTCGAGCGGCCGATTCACGTACAGCGACAGGGCGCCGCGCCGTTTCCCACCTCTCCGCAGCCGCCGCGAAAGGCGAACAACGAGGTGAGCGGCCGAAGGAATCACTTTTCTCCGTTCGTGTTTGTGGTCGTCTCTCTTCCTTCCCTTCGGTTTCGCTCCGTCGGGCGGGCGAAAGGGCGAGCGGCCGCGAGGGGAAGACGGGCGACTGTTCGGGACGTCTCCTTCCCTTCTCTCTGATTACTCACCGCTCCCCTCGCGCACTTTTATTTACGTTTTGGGCGGTTTCGTTCGTTAATGGCGGTCGAGTGAACCGAACGCTCGCCGGCCGGGGTTCGCGGAGCGTAAAGTAAAGTCGCCTGTTTTCGATCAACGCGCCCGCATTACCGTTCGACTCGCGCCAGGTTTAATTCAAATTAGCTTTCGATTCCGTCGAATGTCTTCCGCTTTCGAGCTCCCGTTGGAGAAACTGCGGCTGAAGACGGATCGTTTGAAGCGGCTTTTGTCCAAAGCGAAAGTGAGTTGCGTAGTGGGCGTCACGAAAGGAGGAAACATCGACCGTTTGCCGTGCTTTTTGCCACAAATCCCTCAAATTCTGCCAGGATTCATTCGCAAATGTCGCCTGTTTCCAGAACTCCAAGCCGCCGCCTGCCGTCCACCTGAACTCGCAGCCGGCCGTCGAGATCAACAACGCCACCTCGAACTACTCGAACGGCCGTCTGAATCCCGACCGAGCGACAGCAGACGCGGCCATCGCCGAGGGTCAATCGCTGCACGGTTCGGACACTTCGGAGCACTCGGCCGAACGCGTCCGCCAGCCCAGCGGCGAAACGCACTCGTCCAGCGGGGCGGAGAACGCGAATCCAATGAACTCGTCCAACGGCTCGCAGCAGAACGGGGACGGCGCCTCGAATGCGGAGGCCCGTCGGCAGAACTTCGACCGCAAAACGACGTCCATCGACGGGCGCGGCGGCGATCAGATGATCTCGCTGCTGGACGAGACCGAGCGTCGGGTGGAGGAGATGCGGTTCGTTGCCCACTTTTGTGTTCACTTCGTTCATTTTTTGGGTTCAGTGAACGCGCCGCCAAGCTGGAGATCGAAAAGGAACAGATCCTCGACATTTTGGGCAACGTCAAGCTCAACTCCGACTTGTTGCCGTTGGGAGAGGGTGCGTGTCAAAGTAGGGAGCTCGTCGAAGTCGTTCTGTTTGCAGGCGAACGCGAGGACATCAACCTGACCGCCGACCGGATCCTCAAGCGCTGCAAGGCCGTCGAGGTGGTCGTGAACACGCCGCGCAGCGAGGAGCAAATGCGCGCCCTGGACGAAGTGAACTCGCTGATCCAGAACGTCGTCCAGAAGATGCAAGACGATTTGGACTCGTCGAAAGACGTGAGTTCGGTATTGGGGACGTTCTGCCGTTGAGCTTTCGTTTCTAATCACCCCGCTTCTTTTATCGAGTTCGAGTCGTTGCAGTTCTTTCCTGCTTCTTTTTGTTGAGTGGATTCCTTCTCCGGATCTGTAATCCGCTTCTTACAGGACCTTTTGCAGACTGTGCAACGTTTCCTGAACGCGTGCAGCCCCGACGAGCCGACCGGCCCCATCGATCAGCGATTCCAGTCCAAAGTGGTCGAGTGCACGGGTGAGTGGATTCTGCCCGCTTCTTTCATCCGATTGTCTCCCGATTGCAGCCGACGATCAAAAGAAAATCCGCCGCCGCTTGGCGCAAATGATCACCCAGATCACGAGGGCCGAAGCCGCGTGTGTTCCCAACTTTTAACCGCCGCCCGCTTGTTTGCCGGCCGCGCGCCGATCGACGAGTTCCGTTGGGTCATTCGGGTGTAAAGAAGGCCCCTCTTGCCTGATTGATCGTTTTGTTGATAAGAAGTGTGTTCCGCACCCCTTCCCCATGCGCCCCGTTCGTTCCGTTCGTTCCCTCTGCCCGCTACAAATCATCACTTCTCTTTGGAAACTCCAAACGTGTAGTCGCCGCATACTCTTGCTTCGTTCCCATAATCCCTGCGTTCAGTTGTACAAAACAGTTCGGTTTTTGCGCATAACTTCCGATCGATTGCCATAGTTCCGTGATTCCTTTTTTTCCAGTAGATTAGAACGTCCCCCTTTGCTGTAACTGCCCCACTTTTTGAAGTTGTTCGAGTAAATAAACGTGAATTCGTGACCGTTAGCTGGAATCATTGATGCAAACAATTCAGGTGGAATGGCGAAGAAGGAGGAAGAGGACGAGAAGAAGGAGGAAATGAGCGAATTGGACATCTCCTTCTCGCCCAGCCACTTCCCGTCCACAAAGCAGACGCCCGACGAGCTGATCAACGGTTGGATCGCCTTTCAAACGGAGTGCCGAGAGGAGCTGCTGAAGGAGTTCAAGTGCGAGTCGAACTGCGTTTACGGGGCCTCCGCGTCGTCTCGTTTCGACGTGTGGCGACCGAAGGAACTCGCCGCCGACCGGCACGTGCACATCTTCCTGCACGGGGGCTACTGGCAGGAGAGCTCCAAAGAGGGCTACTGCTCGCTGGTGCGGGGACTCCTCGACGCTGGCATTCTGGTCGTGATGCTCGAGTACGAGTACGCGAGTCGCGTTCCGCTGGATGCCGTCGTGGAGCAGGTGAAGGCGGGAGTCGAAGTGAGTGCTCTTGGCCCTTTCTCAATTTCGTTTGTTGATTGCTTTCAGCACGTGAAGAAGTGCTTCTCCACCTCGACGTTTTCGCTGGGCGGCCACTCGGCGGGCGTCCAGTTGGTGGCCAAGGTGCTGGAGGATCGCGACCTCTCCGCCGATCTGACGGCCGCCGTCCTCATCTGCGGCGTGTTCGACCTGAAGCCGCTCGTGCAAACGTACATCGGCCGGGCCATCCAGTGAGTTGCTGCTCGGATTATCCATCTCATGGCGGCTGCAGTTTGACGCCCGAAATGGCCGCTCGGAACTCCGTCCAAATCGAAAAGACGGCGGCTTTCGAGGGCCGCCTTCTCGTGATCTCCGCTCACTTCGATGCTCCCGCTTTGATCGAGCAGGGTCGAGAGTTCGTGGAAGAAATGCAGAAGAAGCGGGAGATCGAACAAGCAGTGAGTCCGATTCCCTGATCTCATGTTCGTGTCTTCGTTTAGAACTACAAAGAAGACCACTTCTCGATCATCTCGGCCCTCTACGATCCGAAGGCGCCCATCACAAAACGCTTCGTTTCGTTCCTCCAATCTTCGTGATGAGTGGCGTTGGGATTTGCTTGAGGTTGCTGAATGCAGCCGCAGAATAAAGAGCTCGCGTTCAAGTGAGCGCTCAATTTGCATTCTTCGTTTCTTTCGTTCCACCGATCGACCGGTGGCAGGCCTGGTTTTGCCAGAGAGCGAAGGGAAGAAGCGGTCGTTTCTGCTCGTCGCGATGCCGCCCGCCGCTTTCCGCTTGCAGGCCGCGGACGACACCAGCGCCACGAAACTGGTGCCGGTGGAGGACATCGACGGGATCGATGGAGTGAGTGCGTCCTTCTCAATTTCAAGATGACCCCGCTTTTCAGACACTGGGCTGGTCGATCGTGGGCATCGTGTCAGTTCTTCCTTCACTCCTCCCGACTCTTTTCATTGCCTTTCAGGGGACTCGTCACGGCGATCGTTTGGAGCGTAGTGATCGGCCTCTACGCCTGCTACCGCCACCGGAAGAACCGACAGCCGAGCGGATGGCCGGAGGAGGGCGGCGGCTACGAGAACACGCAGCTCGATTCGAAGAGGTATCTCTGAGATGTGCGCGATCATTGTGTTCTTCTGTTTGTGGCATGAAATAAACGGTTGAAGGAAGTAGAGGCCTCGTTTATTCGCAACAACCTCAAGCGTTCATCTCCGCTTCTTCCGACCGTTTCCTCTCGGCCCGCACGCCCTCATCGCCGGATCCAAAGAGGAAGGCCACCTTGAGAGCGGCCAGGATCAGAAGCATGTTCAGCCCGCAAATGAAACAGCAGTAACACCAGTAGAGAAGGATCTCGCACACGTTGTTCATCGGCGTGTTCTCCCGATTCTGCTGGTGATGCGAGGTGAACTTTGTCAAATAGTCGGGCCACAGGAACGCAATGATCAAATAGACGAAGAAGAGGACGACCCAGAACAGAAAGAACACGACAACGAAGACCAACATCGCTTGAGTGAGGGGATCCGCCGGCCAAAGCCGAATGTGCGGGCGGGCCCTCTGCTCGAACATCCTCGTTCCTGCAAGAATCGCTCGATTAGATGCCTGAAGAAGTGCTTCTTGTTACCGTTCGTGAGGTCCTCCGATAGCCAGTGGCCATGGGCGTCGACGGAAGGGAGCAGAATGTAGAGGAAGAAGAGGAGGGAATGTCCGCTCAAATACGAGAGCATTGAGATCGCGAGTCGGACCATCTGAACTCCGTCGTCCTTCCGTTCATTTGCGGTCGTCTCGCGTGCGACGGCCGCTGGTCGGGCGGACGCAATTGAGCGGAGCGGCGGGTAGCGCGTGAAGCCACGCACTTTTCAATTTCTTTACACCCGCGCCTTCTCGCTTTCGGTCGGCAATTGATCGTGTCGGCGTCGATTCGAGACGATTCGCGTGTTCGCGAGCGTCCATGTTCACACTTGTTCCTGGGAACAGCCGGCCGAGTGGTTGGGGCGAGAGAAATCGTTTATAAAAAGGTGTATTCTAATAGAAAACGCGATAACCATTCACACTCTTCGTGCGGCTCATCGTGTCGTCCGCGCGACCGTCGGGCAGGTTCGTGTTCTCGTGGAGGGTGCGCATCGAGAGGGCGAACGTTCCGTTCGACTTGCCGACGGGCGGCGCCGCGGGGCGCGCTGGGAGCGCCCGAGGGTTGGCGGCAGGCACGTGATCGTCGAAGAACTGAAAGCACTCTCCGATTGAAGAAGAGAATCTGCTGGAGGGAGCTCACCTGGATGGACGTCCAGCGGAGGCTCGCCTCGAAGGCGTCAACGTCGGCGGCGCTGGTGACTTTGCGCTCCGCCTCGCGGCCCTCATCCGCGAACTCCTCGCGTGTGAAGTCGATTCCTTGGATCTCCTTGTACTCGCCGCCGCCGTACGTGAAGTAACTGAAGGAAAGAGGGAGAGGATGTGTTGTGTAGGAAGTCCACCCACGTCTTCAAGCGCTGCCGCTGTCGCTCTTCGCCCCAAACGACCTCCAGGCGGGTCAACGTCTCGCCGGCGATCGTGCGCGTCGTGCGGGTGCTCGCATTCGAGAGGCTGGAGTGCGAGCGGGTGTTCTGCGAGTGGAGCGAGATCATTCCGTACGGGAAGTGCATGTCGACCGCCTGAAAGCACACGATCCCACATCAAACGTGAGTGGAACACAGGAGAACGTACACGCGTTCCTCCGCCCATCACCAACACCCGGCTGGCGCTGATGGAAGCGAACTCCTCGGGCACGAGGTTGCCAGACTCGTCCACGAAGCGCAAGTACGCGAAGGCCGTCCTGCAAGAAGATTGATGCTTTCCCTTGTTGGAAGTGGAGCGAACCGAGAAGCCGAGTTCTTCATCACGAAGCGGAAGCCGGTCAGATTGCGGTCCACCCAGCAGACGCCCACTTCGTTCTTCCCGTGCTCGATCTTCTCCATTCGATGCGAGACGTTGCTCGAGAACGTGAGGGCGGCCCGCTCGCCGTAGCCGAGAAGTCCGACCTGCAGCGAGCAGTTTGCAGCCGACAATAAGCGAAAACGAGGAACTTACACGATAGACAGAGCCCTCGCGACCGATCAGCTTCAGGTCAATGTGGCCGCAGTACGTGCGTCTAGCGGCCGGCGTGAAGTAGACCTTCAGCGCGTGGGAGGAGTGCGGGGAGATCGTGAACGTGCACGTGTCCTCCAGCTTAACACACGAGAAATAAACAAGCGGACGGCCGAAAGCAGAGCGAACCTCGAAGACATCCGCTCCACCCTTGAGGATCGGCTCCACGCGGACGGAGTGGTCGGTGAGGTTGCGGATGGTGACCTGCGCGCGATGCCGCTCCTTTAGGTCCACGAAACCGAACGCCAAGGTGCCCGGGCTCACTTCCAACGTGGTCCTGCAGAAACGAACGAATGAAGGGAAATGGAAAGAGCGGAGGAAACCCCACCCCTCGTTGCCGGTGGTCGTCGAAGCAATCGAAAGGTTGTCGTTGGTGTCCGTTCGCGCGAAGCTCGACGAGGAGACCGCCGTCCGGACGAGCGTCTTCTCGAACGACTGCTGCCGCGAGTGGGCGCCCAACTGGGAATTCTGGAGCGATTTGAGCGGCGTTTGGCGGCTGGGAGTTTGGTGGCCGGGCGGGCGCAGTTGCCCGTTGATGTGCCGCTCGATCAACGCTTTGCCCGCCTTGTGCGACTCGACCTCCCGCTGCTTCATCGACGCCTTGAGTTCCTTGGCAGAACGCGGAGAGGATTTGCGGCGCGGAGTGGAGGGCGACGGCTGGTTCTCGTCGGCGGCCAGGGCGATCGCTTGGACGGCCGGCTGGAGCGGCGTCGGCTCCTTCTGACCGCCCGGAACGCTGCTGTTTGAGACGGCGGAGCTGACGGTGCTGATAAGAAGAGAAAGTTAACGAGTGAGCCACACTTCTTTCCACTCACTTTTCCTCCTTCGACGGCCGGTTCTTCAGGTTCAGCGAGGCCATGATTTTGCCGAGGTCCATGCGCTCCACTAGCGGCAGGCTCTCCAGCTTGCGGCGGACCTTCGACATGTTCAAGGCTGAAAACACACGTTCTCCGTTGGGGTTCGACGAGCAAGCCACTCACAGCTGCTGCAGGCGATGCTGTAGGGGCTGCTGGCAGACGAAATTGCGTCCACGTCCACGTGTTCGTGCTCGCTGTCGTTTGGAAGCCCGTCCTCGTCAGGGAGCTCACCCTCGTTCGGGAGCTCGAACTTTTCCTGATCCTCCAACGCCTTGAGTGTGGAAGAGGTGCTTGTGTTGCTGTCCGGGCTGCCCGATCGCGTGTTGGAAGCCGAGCGGCTTTCCTCGTCGATGACCGAGAGCGTCTTGTCCATCCGCCGAGCGGGAAAGGAGATCGAGGAAGCCAGCGAGAGGTCGCCCTCCGGCTGCTCGTCGGTGGAGTCGTCCAGATCGGAGAGGTCGCCCAGCTGCAGGTCGTTCGAACCGCCTAAAATCCGTCCACATGAACGCGAATTCGGAGGAGAACCCACACATCGGATCGCCGATGTCTTCGTCCACGACGCCTTCGAGCGCATCCAAATGTTCCTCCTCGTTCGGCCCCGACATTTTCCTGCAAACCAGCGGATAATTCGAGGAGGATTGAAAGGAGCGAAAGACGTTTTGAATTCCAACGAATTCCACCGAATAAACCCTCCAACTGACCTCCTTTCCGACGGAACGCGACCCGATGCTGACCAGCCGCAAACAACGCGCGTTCGCTCCGAGAGGTCGCCGCGAGCGTTCGGCGGAATCTCCCGCCATCGATTTTTCGTCGAATGCGCAGGGCTGTCCTTCTCGAGGGCAACTGTAGATTCTTTCCGATTAGTTTGAGCGACGCCGAACGATGGCAACCGTTTCATTCGAAGCTCGCCTTGGATCACTCAACGCACACTAGAAGTTTAGCATCGAACGTGCGTCTGCTGCGTTTGGAAAACCGTAATCTTGCGGAGAACGGGCGATTTGCGTCGATCTTCCCCGCAGCAGCTAAACAAACGACCAGTTTGCTCGTTCTTCCTGTGGGCCGCAATGAAAGGGTCCTTTTTTGGTCCTCCGAACGCCTCCGGATTGAGTCATCCGTTGGGGAAGAGTGGGCGAACGGCAGCAAACCCGCCACTCGCTTGTTTGCAGAAAATTAGAGGCGGGTGAAAAGCCCGAATTGGCGGCGGCAGCTGCAACAACACCCGTTGACTATGGTCCGTATAAAGAGAACGATGAAGCCAAAAGAAGGCATCCAATTCGTTCACTTCTGCGAGCGTTCCGAAATGAAGCTCCTGATTCTTCTCTTGACGGTCCACTTCGTTCTGTTCGTCGAATGTGAGTGACCTCTTCATTGAATGGGTCATGCGATCGATTCAGGCGTCGTCCGATCGCCGCGTGCTCATCACCGCCTCGGCCGACGGCACCATGAGCGGGAGGCGAGCGAGCGGCACGACGGCTGGCGGCGAGGCGCCCGCCACAACTCCATGCGCGAGGGCGAAGAGGAGACGAACAAGTGGGGAGCGGATGGTCGACCGGAGGGGAAGACCAACCACAAGCACTGGAATCACTCGGCGGGCGACGAGCACGAGAACGAGGAGCAGTTCCACCGCAACCAGACGACCGCCGAGTGGGGATCCGAGGGCGCGCAGTCGGCGGAGGGCCACGAGCAGGGGGCCCACCGCCGCGGCGGGCAGGTCGGCTGGACGCACGGCGGCCATCGTTGGGGGCGTCGCGGCCACGGGCCCGTGATTCCCGACAAGAGCGAGGTCAAGGACCACCGCTCCGGCCACTACGACGATGAAGAGCGCATCCCCGGCGGCCACGGCCGCACGACACCCGAAAAACACGCGGGCCACGAGGACCGCTCCAAGACGCACAAAGACGGCCATCAACGCCCCCACGGCTCCCGTGGCCACCGGCACACGCACGACGAGGACCGTCCGGGCGCCCACCACTCGCACGGAGACGAGCAGGGCCGCGGGACGTTCACCGGACCCCAGGGCGCTCGCGGACACGAGCAGGAGCCGAAGGAACAAGAAGCGACCTCGCCCGTTCCGCTGGGCCACGGAACCGAAGTGAAGAGGCCGACGGATTGCGGAGAAAAAGACGAGAAGGCGGCCGGTTTGGGCCAAGGAGCCGAGCAGCCGGAAGGCGAACATCCGCTCGGTCAGGGAGTCGGCGAGAGAAAGACGGCCACACTGAAGAGGCGGGCGGCGTGAGCGGCGGCTTCGAATTCGGCTGGACGTCGGGGCACGGTCAGGAAGGCGGAAAGTTCAATTCGGGCCTCTACTGCGTTCGTCTACCCTCGTGTGGCCGTGAGTGATCGGTTTTTTTTCAGGAAATGAGCCGCTCGGCCAAATGCCTCGCCATTCAACGCGAATTGTGCTCCGGTGCTGAATACAACGCGGCCCTCCATCTCGACTGCACCCGCAACTACTGCTCCGGTCAGACGATTCGCTGCAAGGTCCTCCAAAACATGTCCGAGCACTGCCACGCCCACGGAGAGCAGAAGAACCAGCTGTTCGCCCGCGAGCTGTGCAGTTGATCCGACAAACCTTTGATCAATCACGTGTTGACTTTTGTGTTCAATAAATTGCATTGCATTTCTGAACCGGAAGGATTCGGACGAAACCCGGCGGCGTGCTGGCGCTTTGCCTTCTGCCGTCGATCAGGAAGCAGAAAACAACGGCTCTTCGACGGACGGGCGTCCCGATCGGCGGCCATCGAGCGGAAAGCCGGCCGGCGTCTCCCGCCCGCTTTCTTTCCGCCGAAGAACGAGCGTTCCGCCGTTGTGTGCGTGTGGCAGAATTGGAATGCGGTGGACTCCTAATCCACGGGCGACCGCAAGGTTGCCACACGGCGGTTCGAATCCGTCCACGCACGTTCGAACTTTTTGTCATCCGCGACATTCAAACGGAAGCGAAATGAACTCGCCGACAAGAGGGAGATCGTTTTGAAGAGCAAGAACTTACCGCCACTCGATTGCCGTCGGCTTCTCTCCAAACAACTCTTCGGCTGGCCGTCTTCCCTTTACGGGCACGGCAATCGAGACCGCTAATGTTCGCAAGTCATCGGAGCAAATCGGACGCTCGAGGGAAGAACGAGTAGAAGCGAGTTTATTCGGCGGACTGATTCGAAGGAGCAGCGGAAAATTGAGATTTCCGCCGGAGTTTGAAAGGCGTGTCGATCACCTTGGCCGCGGGATCCAATCGGTAGCGCTTGAGCGAGAAGTCCACCGGTTTCTCCGCCGCCTGCTCCTCATCGGCCGATCGCCTCCGCTGGATTCGCTTCATTCGCTCGATCGGAAGGTAGTCGTAGCCGACGAGGCCGAACTGCAAACAAGCGAGAAGAATCAACGAAAAAGAAGGCGATCCACTCACCGTGTCCGCTTTCTTCAGCCGACGATGGCGGACGGTCGCGTACAGACGGCAGACGAGCGCGTTGAAAGGGCGATTCATCTCCTAGAAACAAACGAAAATAATCGCACAGAAAGAGAAGAAGAACTCACCAGTAACCGCTTCGACATCGACCAAGCACTCGATTGCTCAATCCACAGATCGACTCCAAAACTGACGCGGAACGCCAACAGCAAGCACGGCAGAGTTTCCTGTCGACAGCCTTCTTCTTTCTCTTGGCCTCGTCTTGTTAGAGATTCCACTTGCTTCACGTCTTGCCCTCGGTCGAAATGAATCGAAGTGCCATTAAACGGATTTTATTAAACTTCTGGACATCTGAAAGCGGAGAACAATGACAACGGACAAATCAATCAACAATAACAAGGGCGGAGGCGGCGGTCGGGAGTCACTAGTCGGATTCGTCGAATTTGATCGAGTTCACCTCCATCGAGATGCGCCCGCCCGCGTACGTGCCGCGCTTCTTCTTCGTTTTCTCGTGGCGAAAGTTCTTTCCGCGCACCGTGCTGAAGTCCTTGGCCGCGCGGTTGCCCCACGGATCGGTCGCCTGAAAACGAGGGATTGAACGGAAGCAAGAAGAAGAGGACGAACCTTGTAGGAGTTATCCTGCAGCTCCGATCGCAGCTGCTCCTTGGACGTACGGACTCGGCGGAACGGAGAAGACGGACGTTTCTGCAAGCAGCAAAGATGGAAAGAGAACAACGAAAAGATCCCCACCTTTTCGAACTTCATCGCCTGCCCGTTCTGATTCTTGCCCATCTTCGACGGCGGGCCCGCGTCCTGCGCCTGCTGCTCGGCGGGTCGCTTCAAGTTCGGGCGGGACTGCGGCCACGAGTCGCCCTCGTTGTTGTTCACCTCCATCGGCTCGGGGATTTGCGGCTGGAAGCGATGGAGTGAATGCAAATGAAGCAAGGAAGTCACAACCTTCGGCTTCTCGACTCCGTCCTCCGCGTCGTCGTAGAGCGCGAGCAGGGCTTCGAACAAGTAGCCGGAGATGCCGATCGACCGTTGGAGGCGGTCGAGAATGTCGACCTTCTGAAACAAACCCGACGGTCTTCTTGTTCTGATGGGAATCGCCTCACTTGCGAGGAGAACTTCACCGCGTCGAGTTCCGCCTTCAGCTTGGCCAGCGCCGGCCGGATTTGCGCGTCCAGTCCGCCGGCTTTCGCTGCAAACACGTGAGTTGAGTACAAAGGAAAGAAAGCAGGAAACTCGCCTTGATTCGACTTCGTGTGCGACGAGAGCTGCATTTGAGCGTACGGACGAGTTTAGCGTTGATGAGGTGGTTCCCCGAACAGGATTTACACTCGTTTCACTCGAGAGTTCAGCGATGGTTCGTTTAGGACGCGGCGGCTTTACCACGAGGCCGAGAGCGGGCGGACGGAATGCCTCGGCAATCGATTTTTGCTCCAAAGACGACGAAGAGGAGAGGGGATTCGATTGCGAAACTCTTCGAGTGTTCGAGGGTGGAAAGGGAACAATCACGCAATGGACAGTCTATCGCGCCACTTGTGGATGCCCAGGTTTCTGATGGGAAAGGTGGATTCATTGAACGGCACGAATTCGCGTGTTAGAGTTCGAGATGGCTGGAGTCGTAAGAACGATTGCGATCGGGGTATCGCACGAGTTCTTTGGCGTTGGCTTCTTCATGTCCTCTTCGTTTCACGCTTCAATCTGGGTGTTCTGCTGCACTTTTGCCTGTATCCTATGATCCGGCTGTCCTGCTCGTTTATGACGTCATGTGGCAGTGGGCGTCCTCGCCGATCTTTGCTTTGATGCCGCCTGTTTTGATCTTCGCTTACCGGACGGTTGGCCGTTCGCTTTTGATTGGCGGGCGGTCAATTCGATCCGTCGGCGCGCGTCCACTGGGCGGTCTCGTGCTTCCCGCCAATTTTCGAAAGCGCCCGTTCGGAGGCCGCCGCCCGCCCGCCGTTTTTTCGGTTGGTCATGGCGGCGGGGACCGCGCCGGACGCGAAGACGCGCGCGCGCGTTTCGTCTCGAGTTCGCGCGCGTCTTTCGGATCACGAGGGCGATTGGCGCCAAAGCGCTTTGAAATGCCCGCTCGTTTTGGAGGCGGCGGAATTTTGTGGGCGGGCCGGCCTCCGATCCAAACGGGGAGTCCTTTCGTTTCGAAGATTGCGATCAACCGGACCCTCCGCTTTCCTTTTTTTTGCGCGCGTCCGATTCAAACGGCGGTCGGTCGGTGGCGCCGGTGACGAACGGGGCGTCCCACGTCTGCCGGCCGACCGAAAGAAGTGGACGAGCGGGCGGCGGCAATCGGATCGCCGCACGCGGGCTCCGGTCGACGGCCACCGCCTTCCACTTGTTTTTTCTTGCGGGTTTTCTTCCAGCCGACCGCCCCGTTCCGCAGGTGGCCGTTTGATAAGAAGGCGCGGAATGTTTCGATCGGTGAGCAAAACGGCCACTCGGCTCGCGTATAAATTTCGACGAGCGGTCACTTTCTTCGTGTTGCCAAAAAACGCCTGCTCGGGCGTCTGCCGCGTGCTTGTGCGCTCGCCCGGCCCCTCCATCTGGTGGGCGGCTCGTTAAAGACGGCGGAATGAAGGCGAGGGGTCGCGATTGACCGAACGGTCCTCCGCGTCGCCCTTTTGTCCGCTCGGGCCGAATTGCCTCTGCTCGCGCTTGTAAATCAAGCCCGCTCTTTGTTGCGTTTACGGTCGCGGCCTCTTCTTTTTGGCGGGACTGTTGACGAAATCCGCTTCGTCCATTTCGGGCTGCCTCGAGAATTCTAGCTCGACCGAGAGCTCGAAGTCGATCCCCGAATCCACGGCGCCCATCGTCCTCCACCTGCGGACCTCCCGCCTTGCTCGATTTGCATTTGAACGGGAGCCTTGCGGAAGGCGGCGTAAAGAAGCTCGTTGTCTTGACCTTCGATCCGATTTGCGTGTCTATCGCGTGCCGCTCTCGCGAATCGGCGTCCCGTTCGAGAGGCGAGAAGCCGTCACTCGCCGGCCGCCGCGCGTATCAACGGCCGATCGTTGCGCATGTCGCCGAGCGGCCGCCGTTTGCGCGAAGCCGCTCGTTTTCTGCCGCCCGCCGACTGGTGACCTTTGCGGCCGACGAGCGGCAAAATACGGCCGTCTTCTCCGTGTGATCGCAATCGACAGACGGGCGCGGGTGGTCGTGCTCGTCGGCGAGACGTCCAGGTGTTCCGAACGCGGCTGTGAATTCGGGGAGATTGGGCGCGCGGCCGACTTTCGCGCACTTCCCGCCACTTGTGATTCACGCCTTTCATCCCGCTCTTTCCGTCTTGCTCGTTGTTTGCCCGCTCGCCAGGTGCCGTTGGACGAGCGGCGATCGATCATCTCGCTTTCGATGCGCGGCCTTGCTTTCGAGGCCACACCTCTCGTCGCCCGCTTTTCTTTCGCGCAGCGGGATATCGAGCCCGCCCACGTGCAATCGAGTCGACTCATCCAGTGCTGATTATTCCGTGCTTCGCGCCTCTCGTGCCTATTTGTTCGATCGACTGCTTCACTTCTCCTCTTTTCAGAGCACTCCGCCGAGATGCCCGTGGACTGCGACCGCAACAACTGGAACAAGGAGAACGGCCCGCGCGAGCCGTCCGAAGTCCCGCTGCACCGCTCGCCGACCGCCGCCTTCAGCAAAGCGAACGAGTCGCCGCGCTACGTGCTGCAGCCGGCCGAGGGCGCCGACGTGTTGGAGCCGCCCGCCCACAAGAAGCCGGCCGTCGACCGCGTGTTCAAGCCGAAGGCCGCCTCGCCGCACTCGTGGATCCGCGTCGGCCGTCAGGGCGCCATGAAGACCGGCGGCGAGCCCAAGACGCTCCAGCGGCAGGCGTTCGGCGGCCGCAACGTCGCCAACTGCGTTTGATCGTAAGTTCTTCCTCTTCTGCAATCTTATCATCCTTTGCTCGGATTCCAGAACATCGCGGCTCTCTCTCGTGTTGCTCCAGACGCCACGAAGTTCATCCAAAGATTAAGTGCTCTCTTCCCAATTAGTTGTTCCGCCCACTCTTCCGCCTTAGAGTTCTCGTATCTCTTTTTTGTCCGTCTCCTTTTGTATCTCACCGCTTGCCCTCGGGCAACTTCGAACAGGATCATGATATCTCAGCCTCATCCCTTTTGTTTCTTCATTGTTTTCACTTCTCATTCATCCTTTTCCTCGGGTCACTCACTTCGAACAAGTGGCCTTCGCAATCTGTTCCCTCCCATTCGCTCGGCTCTGTTTTTTCCCTTTTCTCACTCACCAATTGTTGCAATCGACCGTCGACAAATCGAATAAACATCTGCGCAGTCCCACCATTCCGCAAGACCGTTCGAAGGAAGCGAAGCAGAAAGGTGTGAATGAAAAGAAAAGACAAACCGGATTCAAACGTTGGGTGTTTGCGGGGTGTCTGCACGAATTCTTTGCCGCCTCAATCGAAACGACCCGTAGATGAATTCCAGCTTGCTCGGTCGGTCAAATGTTCAAGCGATTAGTCAACGGAGATGCTTCGATCGGAGGGGAAGAAATGAATTGCTGGCTGTGTTTTAAAGCAATTAGCCGCCCTGTTATCGACATTCCTCGAATTCATTCCTGCTTTCGTCCTCCCCTTACTTCCGACCACAATCTTCGGGAACAAAACGGGAATCGTCGTGCTCATGGGTGACATTCGGGTGGGCCAGCAATTAGCCGCCCGATTTGCAAAATGCCGCCGGCCGTTGCCCGTCTTCCGCCCAAGGACCACCGGCAGCGTTCGGATGCACGCAACCCCGAATTGTAGTCGGTGGACGGCCGACCGACGGCGAGCAGGTGAACGGGAGGAAAGTGGACAAGCGGGTGATGTCTGTTCAGGAACCACTAGCTTTGTTTTTTCCACTCTTTGTTCCGCGTACCGTTGGTGTCCTCCTTCTGTATCTTGTTCCTCTAAACACGTCGTTCGATGAAACTGTGTTTCCCGCAGAACGAAGTTAGAAATGTGCAAGCTCGACGTGTTCCTTCTTATCCGTTTGCTGTGATGTCAACTTCTGCGCAATTGAAATCGACGAGCCAGCCGCAAGACCCACCGCTTTCGTGCCGGCCGGCGGAAGTCGCCAGCTCCAAACGAATCGAGCGTTTGGTGCACGGATCGCGTGTCGTAAAGCGGGCTTTGAGCTGTCGAGGGTAAAAGAAGTCGTGGACCTTCGCCACTTGGTCGCTTTCATTGGTCGATTGCAGAAGAAATGAGCGCGTTTGGAGAGATTGACTCGTTGACTCGCTTTCGTTCACTCGTTTGCTTCCAGACATGATTGTGAGCGTTCCCCAGCAGCCGCCAGCAGCCGCTCTGTCCAACCGTTGCGTCGTCTGCAACTCGCCCGGAGCAACCAAGCACTACGATCAGCTTTGTTGCGCGTCTGTCTTGCCTTTCTTTTACGAATTCTCCATCGTTTGTTGCAGAGGATGCAAGGCCTTCTTCTTGCGGAGCATCCGACACCGAAAGGAGTACCTGTGCGCGACGGGTGATTGCAGCGTTGAGGGCTGTGAGTCGACAGAACACCTGTCCATCTTCGCCTTTCTTCTTTGCAGCCAACCGAAACAACTGCCGGAGCTGCCGGCTGAACAAATGCCTCCGAGCGGGCTTGAATCCGGCCTGTAAGCAAAACGAATGGATTCATATGAACATCCTTGTGCTTTCAAGTGGTCACCGACGGAAAGCGGGTGTTCCGCGACGAACCGCCACCCGATCCCCAGAACTCGGCAGTCGCCGCGTCGTCCAGCCGGTTGGAAGTCGTCTACCAAACGGTCAATCGAGCGATGCTCGCTTGCCGTGATCCGATCTTGAGCCAATACCAGCGATTGGTTCGTCCTTCTGTTTCCTGTCCGCATGGCCCCTTGTTCCAGCACATGCCGAGCACTCTGCCGTTGGGCGTTCGTCGGATGATCCCGCCGTTTGACCCCAGCGATTTGAGTTCGATCACTCACTTCTACCTGAACGTGGAGCAGCTGACGGATGTTTATGCCGAGCACGACTTTAATCACGTGTTTGCCCCTAAAGACGCCCACTTCTACAGCATGGACGTCAGCCTTCGAGACGCTTTCCTCCATCCTCGCATGATGTCCGCCCGTTCAAAGGTGAGCGATCTGACGACGGGAAAGGAATAAAACAACAACTGTTTTTTTGGTTCTTCTCGTGATTGACTCGCATTGCAGATGGAGTGGACGCCAAACTTCATGGTCCCGCCCTCATTTGCCGCCATCTATGCGCGACTGACCGTCCTGTTCGCCGATTGGGCGTCTTTTGTAGTCGAAGTGCAGCAGCTGGAGGAAGACGACCGCTTGCGGCTGTTGACCGGCCGGGCGATGCAGTGGATTTGGCTCACGTTGGCCCACAAATCGTTCGGAGTGCGGCGGGCCAACGGACGGCGCGTGTTACTGGCCGGCGGGGGCTTCTTTATGCCCGTGATCGAAGAAGAAATGGACCAAATCATGCAGCAGTACGGACAGTGCGTAACCGTCTTCCTTTAAACACCTCTTTTGATTGCACCTCTGCAGAGTGGCGGCCTGTTCTCGTTGGGCATACGATGAGATGGTCGTCATTGCTCACGAAATGCAGATGACCGAGAACGAATGGGTCCTTTTGAAGGTGATCGCGATTCTGACTCCCGGTATGCCTCTCCATTCATTCGTGGGTAATGAGAGTGAATTCAGTGCTGTTCATGTCCGCAGAAGGAGTGGCGCTCGTCAAGAAAGCGCAGGCCAAATACCGCGAAGCGTTGGTGGCCGTAGTTTTGCGCCGAACAGGTGGCGACTTCTCGGCGGCCATGCAGCGACTCGCCCGTCTTCTCGGCTTCCTCACCGTCGTGGAGGTGAGTGGACCGAGAAGCAGAGCGGGATGTCAGCTCGAGTTCAGAGCTGTGCACGCATCGAAGACGACTCGTTCGCTACGATGTCGATGTTCAACGTCGCGGAAATGCAGGGCGCGTTCACTTTCGACTTCCACGTCAGCCGCAAGTACCGCTACAGAAAGTGACCGTCCAGAACATCCGTTTTAATGGCCGCCCCTGCCCTGATCAATCGCTTCTTTTCGATTAAACAAGCAGCCACTGGAGTGCGTGCATTCATTGGGTTCAAGGCCGACCGCCAAGGCAACAATCGATTTAAAGACCGCAGGTTCTATTCTTTTGTACAAAACAGCAGTGAAGATACAGAGCGAGTGTGGAGGAACGAACAGACGGGAGTCCGTGGGGGATCTTGCAGCCGGAGGAACGGGAATGATCGGATTGTGGGTTGAATTGAGATCTTTATGCGGGTGGAAGGAAGTCGGAGAGAACGAGAAGCGAGGGAGGAACGGATCGATTAGCACGGGCGGGAGGGCACAGCGTTCTTGTGTTCCACGCGAAGACGGCGGGCGGATCAGCCGAAGCGGAGCGGTCGGGGGCCGAGGCCTCGCTTGTTCGACCTGCAAACAAAAGGGATTAACTGCCATTCAAGTAGTGATTCTCTTTGCTTCGCTCACTTCCGGTTCGCTTTGGAATGTTTGTGATCTTGACGTGGAACGGTGTTGGATTCACTTTGCAAACAAACACGCGGACGAAAGAGGAAACGGTTTTAATTAAAACGAACGGCGGTCCAACAAACGAACGGTCCGTTCTCTTCTTCTCGAGTGCGAACGGAAGCGTTTTGCCGCGTACATTCGAGTTCTCTTCCCGGAATCGCGAACAATTGGGTCCTTTCCTCGGTCTTGTAATCGACGGATTCGGGTGGTCGAAACGGAAATCTGCCCTCTTTTCTCTGATTTCTGAACACTCGTTCGGATGACGACGAAAGAACGTCGCTTCCGAGCAGGTTTTGTAACTTCCGACTAGCAGAAGGCCATTGTTTTTGACGTCTCCTGCCCGCCGCGTGCCCTCGATTCTAATCGAGTCGAAATGCGGGTGTTTTAAACGCGAGGATTCGCTTCTTTGTGGCCGCTTCCGAGAACCCGCCGCCCGCCCGCCCGTTCCGCACCGGCGGACGTCCGGCGGGCGTTCATTCGCGGAAATTGGGGCCGCCGTTTGAGACGTCGGCCGAGTGATGAGCGGCGTTTGAACTCGATTCATCCCGACACAAAGCGGAATTCGGCCCTTCCTCTTCGTACTCACCGCATTTGATCGACGACCACGTAGCCGCCGAAGTCGCCGAGTTCGGGCTCACCGCCGTATCGCTCCATGTACGTGCGCACTGAAAGCAGGAGAATTTCGTCGATTACAAGTGGTCAACGGGCAAGAAGTACAGTAGTCGATTGGAATCAAATGTTCAAGAGGATTGTTTGGATGAAATTCGACCCGCAGAAGCCATCAAGCCGCTTGGATTGCGGATGTCCATTACCGTTCGGCCTTTGCGCGTTCCCACCCGCCGATTGTCTTTCGCTGCTTCCGCAATCCGACCTCCACTCCCACATTCGAGTAATTAGACGAGTGATCTCCCGAACGTCGTCCCCTGCCGTTCAAATTTCAGCACCCGTTCAACGGAACGAATCGAAGTGGTGGACGGGCATCAGGAATTCACGACCCGAACGGCTGAAAACCCGCCCGCCCGCCAGAAAGCCGCCAATCTTTGAGTCGTGATCTCCGCTCACTTCCGAATGCAGAGGGGATCACATCACTCTGTTCCCAATGAAATTCGTCACTTCACTCTTCGAGTCACGGCCGAGTGCCCCCACTTACACATTTTGATCGTGTTCTCGTCCGCAAGAACGGGGCCGGCGTGTGCGTAGGGCGAGGCGATGGCCAGGATGAAGAGAGCGACCAGAGCGAGAAGCATCTTCTGCATTTCGAGACGACCGAGTGACCGAAAGTTTGAGCCGAGGGTTCTGCAACGAGAATCGTACACACGTCGTTCGCAGCGCTTTGTTGCGTGGCCCGCAACGAGTGGAATTTGACGGTTATTACGAGGGACGCAAAGAAAAGGAAACCCGCTTATGAGCGGGCGGAAATCGGGGGAGTGGAAACGAGTCATTCGAATAAAAGACTAAAGGGTTTGAACAGGAATGAGTAAAAGACGTTTGGACGTCATTCAACGCGAGAAAGAAAGGAGTGGCCCGAATGCCCGCTATCTGCCCCAAATTGCGCACTCGAGTGGGCGCCTCGTGGATCTTAAAACCAAACAGAAACGAGTCGGCGTGCTCTCGACTCCGCCCCTTCCGCCGACCACCGGCGGCAGCAAACATCGGCGGTAAGGGCGGGGCTTTCGGGCGGAATTTATCGTACCCGCTGCTCTTCCGTTGGCATCACGGAACGAAGCAGAAGAGCGGAGTGTTCCGCTCGTTTGGGTTCGAACGAGGATGAATGACCGCATCCATCGACACGAAACAAACGGCCGGCCGCAGCTGCCGCTTCTCCTGGCCGACGTCCAACACCCTCCCGCCCTTCGGTTTGGCGCGTGTGCGTAATCATTTTAGTCATAAGAAGCCGAAAATACACACGTGCTGTCCAGAAATAACCCACTTGTTTCGTCCCACTCGTTTCCTCGCAGAAAGGTCGACGTGCGGGTCTTCGACCCACACCGTCCAGCTGCTCCCCTCGAACCAAAAGTCAAACCGCCTCCTTGACGGGCCCAATAAAAAGAGCCATTAGCCGAGACTAATTCGAACGCGAGAGCAAGCAGTTAGCAGAAGGCGTCGGTCCCGTTTCACGCATCAATCAAACGAACAAACAGCCGAATTCCCTTGCATTCGGACTGTTCGACCCACCCGAAAGAAATCCGAACGCTCCAAATGTCAACCGGAGCGGCCCGTCGGTCTCCATTTCGACTCAAATGTCGCCCAATTCGGGCGGATTTTAAGCGACGGCGAAACGGAAGAAATTGGGGCGGGATTTCGGACGCTCCGCCCTTCCCGCGCGGCCCATCGGAGCGCATCCCGCGCGAATTAAAAATGCGGAAGTGGCGGCCTTCTTTTGTTCGCCGCCCGACCATCGGAATCAGCCGCCGCTGATCGAATTTCATTCGCTTTACTCCAGTAAACACGGCCGCCAAATGGGCGGAAGCGGCCGAACGGACGTCCGCCCGTCCCCGATTGTCGCATTTGGGGCATCAAATGCGGGGGATCGAATGATTTCACTGCAGAATTCGCACTAGAAATCGCGGAGTTTGTCGCCCCGAAAACACTCGGAAATCACGAGTGCCGACGGCGCGCAGGAAATCAACGCGCTCGCGTCACTCGAAAAGCAGGCGGAAGCAGCCGACCGGTACGGTAGCCCTCGATTACTTTCGATGAATAGGCCGTTGACCACCCTCGTACCGTGGCTGTTTGTTTGTTGTGCTCACGTGTGTTTGCGCGTCAGTTCCGCCGACCATTGGGCACCGTTGGGGCACAGGGAGCAGAAAGTTCCCGTTCGAGACGACCCGCCGCTCTTCCGGTCGGTTCGAACGACGTCGGCGGAATTCGATCCGCGCCGTTCGGAGCAAAGAAGTCGGCGGGAAATTGGAACGGAATTTGCAGCGAATTCGTCGGCCGGCTGCGGATGACGGCGGGCGGGCGGGCCGGCGGGTGATGTGGGCGGCGGCGGGCGGAATGACGAGCAATCGGCGGCCACTTCGCTCTCGCCCCGCTCCGTTTGTTCTTCTTTGTTTCTCATTAACTTCCGATTATGCCGTTCCGGCGGGCGAGGCGCAGAAATTAACTCCCGTTCGGCTAATGACGGCTCGCGGATTCCCTCCGCCGCGTTCATGACGTCCACCCGACGGGCCCGAACTTTCGATTCGACGAACGAGGGCGAGGAGGAGAGCAATCAACGGATTTATTCCCGTCCTTCTTCGTATTTCGAGTTTGTCTAATGACGACGAGATTTGCCGGACGTTACCGTTCGCTCATTCGAGCTTACCGTAAGACAGAAGTCGACACAAAACCGTGCGTAATGATGACCTCTTGCCCATGTGTTCGCATCAGCCTCCACTCGCTCGTCATCGGTCAGCGACAATCGAGGAGACGAATTGTATTTTGATTCAAAAAAATGACTGGCTCGACCGTCTGTCTGCTTTCGTAGAGGAAGTGCGTTGTGAAGCGAGGGTAAGCTTCAAAGATCGAAAGCCCATCGAAATCCCAGGTTCTCTCCGGAAAACGAACGAAGATACCGAGATCAGGGACTCATTAGTGCCTGCATCTTCTTCTATTCATCCCCCTTAATGAGGACGTTCGAGGAGAAATGCGTCGAATTCAGCCGCTCGTGCGTAAGCGGTTGCCCGCATTCACCTGCCCGCCCTCCGCTTTCACATGTGGGGCTTCAAGGACGTGAAGCTCGACACCGAACCCGGAAATGGGTTGGATGTGGGTCATAAACAAAGAACATCACTCATTACGTGCGAGTTAATCACAAAGGAATGACGGATGTTTGTCACAAGAGGAACATCCGCTCTATTTGGATTCAAATCGAATGAAAGCACTCGTGTTTCTCCGATCTTGTCCCTTGTTTGCACTTAAAAACAATTCGATTTGTGCAACGAAGAAAGCAAGTGATGGGGGACAAAAAGTACAAACGAAATTGAGTCGGAGGAATGACAAATCCAGGGGTCACATGCCCGGGATTCAATTGGACAAAACGGGGATCGGCCAGGAAAAGAAGCCGAAACTCGTCATCTCCGGTGATGTGAACAACGAAGGGAACACTCTTGAAGGCAAAGAGAACATAAGAACCGTTGAGTGGCGTCTTCGTACATACAAGAACGCCTGTTCAAGTTGAGCACACTCGTGAGAAGAACCGAAGTAGCTCTACGAACTGTACGAAGAAGCCCGCATGTCTTTGACTTCAAGCTTCTATTTTGAGCAAAGGATTCTGACGGATTTTACGAACTCGTCCGTTTTGTTCCTCTGCGCGGTCGTCGATCAAACGGAGCACCCATTCGATGAGTAGTTGGAATGAATGCCGCCATTCAAAAGCTCCGATTACAAATTCAGGCACTTTCCGCCCGTCGCCCGTCTGCTTCCTGATCGACCGCCCGAATTCGCCGAAAGCCGAAAGAAGTCAGACGAGAAGGAAGTCCTTCAGACTTGTTGAAAGACGAGTGCAAGTGAGTAAACCACCCGCCGGACGAGAACTTTTCAAGGATTCTGGGGAAACAGCAGTGAGTAAACAGCACTTTCAGACGGGGCTGTTTGAAATAGCCCTTGGTCATTCAAGCAGTAATTATTCACTCACAACAAAGGCGACTTCACGAGCAATGGTCGAGACAAAATCAAAGAAAGATCGCAGTCTCGACTGAAAGGTCACTCATCGACCACTCACTTCCACGACTCGACGGTCATCTCACTGCTTTTGCTGGACTTTGCGACACGCTTTGCCGCTCTTCGTACCGCCCGGCGGGTGTGCAATTGATATGCGGGCCGGCCGGTCATTTCGAGCGCCCGCGCGTGGAGCGAGGGCGAATTTTTGATTAAGCAGCCTCGTATTCGAAGCGGAACTTCAAACCAGCGGGCGGGAGTGATGAATCGAAGGTCATCATGGGCGCTTGTACGTAATTCGCTTCTTTGAAACGTGTTTGAGTCGACCATCAAACTTTACGATCCCCGAATGACGAATTGAATTGGAAGAAAGGATATACGAATGGCCGTTTGAAGGTTGCCTGTTTCTGTTTTCCTTCAAGAAAGTTGTTGCTTACAGCATTTAAGACAGGCAGTCGTGTACTAAACAAAGTGAACACCTCCACAGGACGTGTTCAATGCAAATGGCCAATCAAGAAGACTTTCGGGAATGTCCTGCCGCGATTCTGTTCGAACGGCGTTGTTTGGCGATCCGCCCGCCTGCTCCCCGCTTTCTGACGAAATGCAAGAAAGAAGGTGGGTTGCAGCAATGGGAGAGCCCTCGACAAACAAGAAGAACTTCTTCGTTCATCTGGAGAAGACGGCGAAGACGCGGCGAGGGAAGCCGAAGGAAGATCTCCTGAATGTCGTGCGACGAGCGGCTGGCGGGAAAGCCGCCTTCAAGGAGTTCAAGTGAGTCCGCTTTTCTCCCATTCACGCATCCCTTTCCTTCGATCGCAGGTACGCGGAGCTCCTCGACCTGTACAAACTCTGGTGCGGCTACTTCCAAGACGTGGTCGAGTTGATGACCGGACCGGCCGACCCCCGCCTGCTGAAGGCCGACTTCCACGGCTGTTTGCTCCGCGTGGCCCAAGCGGCGAATCCGAGTCAGGTGCGGCCGTTTCGTTTGTTGCTTTCCATTGATTCTTGCTTCTTCAGATCGGACTGCACGGAATCGTCGTCCACGAGTCGCGGAACACCTTCCAAATGGTCACGAAGAAAGACAAGATCATTGGTGAGCCGCCCATTAAGGAATTTCTTCTGATTTCTTCTGTTCTGCTTTCAGTCATCCCGAAAGAAGGCTCGACGTTCCAGTTCGTACTCGCCGGCAAAGTGTACACGATCTTCGGCGATGCCATTCGCCAGAAGTCGTTCCTTCGTGGGCGCCGAATGAAATCGCGGACGGAAGTCCCGTTTCTGTTGAAATGACCTCCGCCCTCGGTTGTTCTACGATTTCCTCTTTTCTTGTTGGAATAAACGTTGATTACTTTTTGTCGACTCGTAATTGCTCATTGGGTTCTCATGCCCGTTCGACTATCGCAAGAATTCTCCCATTAACCAATAAATTCTTTTTCTCTCTTCAGCCGATCGAAATGGCCACCACCAAGAAGACCGAGAATGACCGAGAGTTGTGCAGCAAAGTGAGTCGTCCATCGTTCATTTGTTCAATTGCCGACCGCTGTTCAGATTCGAAAGTTCTACCCCATCTACTACCAGGCGCTGGACACGGAGCGCGACCGCCTGATGCCCCTGTTCGTCGACAACCTGCCCACGCTCACGTGGAACGGGCACCGCTGCGAGGGCAAGGACGCCATCCGCACGTTCCTCGAGCAGCTCCCCAAGATGGACCACACGTGAGTTCCCTTCATTGTCTCTTCGCTCTCACTCTTCGGCTTGCAGCGTCGCGTGCGTGAATCCCCAGGTGATGGACGTGACCGGCGACGAGGCGTGGGCGTTGGTTTCCGTCCTCGGCAACGTGGTGATCGGCGGCGAGAACCACGGCTTCACCCAATCCTTCGTGATGGTCCCCGACGCGGGCACGTACCGCATCCAAGACCACCAGTACCGTTTCATCGATTGAATTCTGCTGGATACTCACCGTTGTTCGCTTTTTATTGTTCGTTTCTGTTTCTAACTGGCATTGGTTTGCACAAATAAACCGTTCGTCCCGCTTTCTTCTCCGATCCGATCGACAGAAGCGTTCGAACGCACTCTCACGTACATTCAACGAATAAAATGGCGGCCATTAGACTCTCGCTCTTCTTCCAGCATCCACTCGCTGCAACCACGCGACTCCTTCAGTTGAGAAGTGCGCTGGTGTTCGCAAGAAGGATGATCACCTACGAGCTCGTGGACATCGGGGCGAACCTCGCCCACCCGAATTTCCGCAAGGATTTCGATCAAGTGGTCAAACGGGCGAAGCAGGCGGGACTCACGAAAATCATGATCACCGGCACCTGCTTGAAGTCGACGAAGGAGGCCCGCGATTTGTGCGTCAAGTATCCGGGCTTTTTCTACTTCACGTCCGGTAAGCCTGCTTCTTTCGACCATCCAATTCATTCCTCCCGTTTAGGCGTCCACCCGCACGACGCGAAGACGTGGACGGAGGACGTGCGGAAGGAGATCGTCGAATTGGCCGCCCATCCCGCTTGTGTTGCGATCGGCGAGTGCGGACTGGACTTCAATCGTAACTTCTCGCCACAAGATCAACAACGAGCGGCTTTCGAGGAACAAGTAAATGGAACAATCGAGGTCCAATGATTTCTCTTTGATTTGAGGTGAAAATCGCGTGCGACCTGAAGAAATCGCTGTTCATTCACGAACGTGACGCTCACGAGGATCTGCTCGAGATCTTGGGACGCCACTCCGATCGCCTGCCGCCTGCCGTCGTCCACTGCTTCACGGGCAGTGCGGCCCAAGCGAAGACGTACCTGGACAAGGGCTTCTACTTGGGGCTGACCGGCTTCCTGTGGAAGGACCGGACGGAAGACGGCGTCCGCTTTGCGCTGAAGAACGGGATGATTCCGATGGATCGTCTTCTGCTGGAGACCGACGCCCCCTTCATGTACTGCAAGGTGAACGACAAGAAGATCCCGGCCGAAATCCGCGAGAAGATCAGCCCCGAAGTGAGTCGTCTTTCGCCTCTTTCGACCGTCGTTTCTCTTCAGGCCAAGGAACTCCACTCGCATTGTTCGTTCAATCGAAACGAGCCCTGCGGATTGGCCGCCAGCTGCGAGCTGATCGCCGCCTTCGCGAACGTGGACGCCGCCGAGTTGGCGAAGCAGACGACCGAGAACGCAAAGAAGATCTACGGTTTGGAGTGATTGTGCCTGCAGACATCGTTGCTTGTTGAAATAAACTAATTATTGCTTGCACATGGAGCGGGCGGGTAGACGAAAAAACCGCATTGTGATGCCGCCCCGCCGTGTTACATTGATTTATGACGACTGGCGATCGTTTGATGGAACCGGTGGCACACAATCAAAATACCAACACCACGGCCACTCTGATTCAAGCTAATGACGGCCGAACACCCCGTTTGCTTTCCATCCGCTCGCCGCACAAAAATTAGGCGACCGACGGCGGGCGTGTGGAAAAGCAGAAGCCCGATCGCGCTCCAATGAATCGTTAGATTGTTCGGCCACAAATCAATTGGTCGTGATGAGCGGCGGATGGACGCCGCATTGCCGGCCGGAATCCAGTGGAATGCGTGGAGAAGTCGGCGGTCGCGTCAAAAACCGCGATCGATCTACGTCCAGTGATCCCCGCAAATCGAGCGGAGCGACCGGCTGAATCCCTGCACGGCCTCGAAACACTCGAACGAACGCGATCATCGACGGATTGCGCTGGTCGGCGGGCGGCTACTCGTTGCTTCCACTTCTACACGACTAACTGCCGGCCGCCGAATGGAGATCGTAGCCCGGGGCGTCTCCCGATTGCCGTCGGTCGTGTACGAGAGCAAAAGGCGGTTGTCTGTTAATTCTTGTGCTTTTTTCCTTTTCTTTTAGACTTCCGCATGATCGCGATGCAGCAAACAATCGATTCGTGCCTGCTTCCGTTCGATTAATCGACCCACAAGGCGCGTGGAACGCGACGACAACGAGCGGGCTGTGCATTCGATTAATTAATCGACGAAAGGCGGCGGAAGAGCGGTCGACGTCCGCGAACATCCCACGAGAAGCAGTAGAAGACGGCCAAGACGGCGAGTGCAAGCGTAATGATTGGGATTCGTTTCAGATTCCTTGACAAATCGCCTGCATTCCGCGCGCTCACTTACGACTGCTCGCCTCGCTCGGCGCTCATCAACGGCAATGGCGGCCGTCCATTCGAATGGAAGCCGCCGAATTCGAAGCTGCCGACTGCACTCGCGATCCCACCGCTTCTGCTGACCGGACGGGCAGACGAGTGCACGGCTTTTCGATCAGCAGCGAGTCGCCCGCGAATTGATTGAGTTCGTCGCTTGTTCGTTCACTTCAGCATTGCGCCTTCCGCTCGACTCTACGCCGCCGGTTGGACGTCGATTGTTGCCGTTCGGCGTAGATTTTCGGCCACCACCCACCGCCGTCCCCCGCTCAACCGGCGACTCCGCCCGCCTCCCGCCCGTCCACCGACCACCTGCTCGCCTCCCGCTTGTTCTCAATCCGTCCGCATTCACTTTTCTCCGGGTTTGGTTAGAAAGACGCAGAAGACGCGATCCAACGGCCAACCGCCCCACGATCAAACCAACGGCCGTCCACTCGATCAATTCGCCTTTCACCGCTTCCCGCTCCCGCCCGCTTGCCGTCGATTTTTGCGATGCCACCCGTAAGAAGAACGAACGCTAAACAGACGCGCTTCCCCCTCCCTTCTCAATTCGCACCAGCAAGACCAAGCGGAGAGGGCAGGAGATGATTGGAAGAAATGCCCGTTTCGCACGAAGCAACAACAAAACACACGCACTCCCATTTGTTTTTGCGACTGAACCCGGTGGACACCGTTGGAATTGGTTTGCGTTGAGAGGTGCGATGGTATCTTTGCTGCAGTCGTCGGCGCTTATCGAGCAATGCGCTGGCATCGACTCGATCAAACAACTCCTGGCAGTTTTTACCAGCCGCCCTCCGATTCTTCGTTCGTACATCGTCTGATTTCGTTGCATTGCAGATCAAAAGTGCAAATTCGCACGGATTTGTTCCATTCAACGCGTCTTGCCACCCGTTTGCACATGCGGACGAGCGAATGGCGGATTGATGCGCTTCCGCTCGTGCATTTGTTTTTTGTTGCGCGGAAGACGGACAATCGAGTTGATTCAAACGGTTCTTTGATTCATTTCAACTGCATGAATATTTCAGCGACCGCCCCGCCGCTCGATACGCGAATCGAGTTGCGTTCGGCGGACGAAAAAGCGACTCCGAACGCCTTCCGAGCGCCCTCCGTGTGTTGGCGTGCGGCAGACGAGCATGTGAGCAACGCCCTTCGGCTGCCCGTCCCGCTCGCCGCCCCAACGGCCGCTCGTTCTCGCAGTGGAGCGGCTTTTCGGCGGCCGAATTCACTCGTTTACAGCATCAAGCCGCCTAAAGACGTGCGAAGCGGACGGCATTCCCGTTAAACTGGTCGCCCGTCGGCAGTGAACGAATGCGGATTCACGGCCGCCTGCCGGCTGATCGGCGACGAGCACGCTCATTCTCGATCGAATCGCAATTAATTCTAACCGCCTCCCGCCTTCATTCGACCAACACTCTCGCCGTGGCCATTCGCCGCGATCGGCCGGTAGATTCGGGCGGATTCGAGGAGATCGAAGAGCGGCTGCGAATCTCGCTCGTTCCTCGCTGCACTTTCTTCTGCCAAATGGGTTGCTTTCAGGAGTTGCGGACTATGATTTCTGCACTGCTTTTCGGGCATTTGCCCGCATTTCGAGTGCTTGTGTGAATTCGGGTGGATTCCTGTATGTGAGTGCATGATGCTGTTGCTGCTTCTGGTGCTCTTGCTAGCTTGCTGCTCGCTTGCTTTTGCGCCGTAGTGGGCGTCAAGTTCCACGAATCTCGACGAAAATCAAGCGGCAAGCGGACGGTCGAAACGGGCGGGCGGATTTGAGGAATTGCCAGTGCGGGCGGGCGGACGGAAGACACAAGCAGATCGGGCGGGTTTGTATGAGAGCGGACGAGTGGCCTACCCCATCCCATCCATTCTTCACGCGTTGTTTTCATGCAACTACTCAACGATCGATCAGCTCGTCCGTCGCCTCGAACGGCGGGATCCACTCGCCTTTCGGCCGCTCGCCCTTCCGGCCGTTCGCTTCGCGTCATTCGCTGCAAGGCGACGAAGATCAGGGCGGCCGGCGGAGCACGCCGTCGGTGAACAGCGCGTCCGAGTGCGGACCTCTTCGATTTTTCGCCTCCATGTTCCGACCTCGGACGATCGCAACTTTTTACGACAACATCTTATGGTGGCGGCATTAACACGTGAAATGTTCCTTGTTCGAAAGCGCAACTTTTCGTCCACAGAACGCGTGATTTCCGCCGTGTGCCAAAAACGGAACGGCACGAAACGGTGAACGTGGCCGCCGTCGGTCGAAATGCACATTTTCGGATTTCGCGCATGCGATTTCCTCTAGCCAAAACAAATTTCAGCTCGATTGGACCAACGGCTAAGAAGTTGAGGGGGTCAGTCTGATCGACCAATGCGCACAGGGCCCCGCCTTACGAGGGGATTGCGGTTTGACGGGAGAATTATTCTTCTACGAGGAACTCTTTCTTGCTGTTCTTCTTGTTTTCAAAATAAGACGAGAATCACGCAACCGTTCAAGAGAGCGGCCTTCAAGCGCATAAGAGCGGAAGTGCGCCCAATTCTCGTTTCGGCCTCATCAACAGTGGAGCGGTTTTCGGAATCATCCGCCGCCGCTCGTGTTTTCCGCTCTCGAATTCGACCGCCCGTCCGCATGCAGCGGGCGATGTTGTCGTCGTCGGAGGGGAGCGGGCGGAATCACGCTCCTCAATTCGCGGCCCGCCCAAATCTCCGGAGAGTTCGAACGGCCGCTCGGCCATGAAAAACGCGGCCGCACGCAATCGACAGCCACGAAATCCCCGAGATACGTGGGCCGGCGGGAAGACGGGCGGGCGGAAACGGTCGTCTTCCGCTTCGACCTCCTTCTCTCCGCTCTTGACATCAAACGTTCCAAACCCGCCGCCCGGCCGTCCGACAGTCTTCTTCTTTGCAATCGAACGCTCCTTCTTTGTACGCGTTTTCCGTTCTCCCCATTCGTGAATTCACTCGTTTCTTACTTTTTCGTGGTCATCTCACGTTTATTTACGATTAAAACAAAGATTCAAATGTCCATTCGGGTGCTGTGGATGGGGAGGGGCCACAGCCACTTGCGGGGCCCGAAGATCCGCTTGAAGTCCGCCGAGCGATCCTCCGATTCGCCCTCCCCCTCTTCGATGTCGTTGATCTCTTCCAGACGCGTCTTGTTGTTCAGCAACTCGCTCCAGAACTCCCATTGGAAGTACGCGATTCCGATGGGGAACACCTGAAAACATTCCTCATCGGCCTCTTTTCTTCGCTTCCGGCCACTTACGATTGCCTGAACACAGCCGGCCGCACACGCGGTGAAGTGGGTGGCCAACTCGTGCATCGCGGGCCCCGCGAGGCGCGGCATCCCATTGTAGAGGTCGACCAGCACGGGCGTCACGATGCACGCCCCAAACAGGCAGAGGACCACCGACTGAGCGAGGAAGATCAGGAAGAACTTGTGATTGGCCAACTGCACGCATTTCCCTGCAGTGACAAGAGTCGTTGGGAGAGCGGGCGGGAGACGAACCCAAAGCGGGGCAGTGATGATCCATGCGGACAAGGCAGGTGCCGCAACGACGGCAGTGATGCGTTCGCTTCGGCTTCACGATCCCGCACTGTGCGCACACCGAAGGCACGCGGATCTTCTGCTCGCCGACCGTCTGAAGTCTGAAAGCGAGGGGTGGATCGGGCTTCGCGGCAGGACTCACTTGTGGCGCACTTGAAGCCGCTTCTTCTTGACGTAAGCGGCCAGCTTGCGGTAGAAGGCGCGCCATTGGCTTTCTTTGCCTGCGTCCCCGCAATCCTGCTCGCTGTCCGAAGTCTCCAGAGCGTCCGCCTGGACGGCGGGCAGCGAGCGGAGGAGAGCGGGCGGCAGTTTGAAGGCGAGCGGGATGATCGGCGGGCGGGTGAAGAGGGCCTTCAGCAACGAGCCCGTGGCGAGGAGCCAGAGCTGAAAGTGAGGGCGTTTATCAGCAAAGAAGGAAAAAAACGAACCGCCGTGAAGAGCAACTGGACGACGGCCGTCTGGACGATCCCCGCCTTGGAGATCTGCGCGACAAACTCCGAGACGAACAGCTGGTAGCCGATCGTGAACACGATCCCCCAAATCCACGGCTGAACCCAAACGTTCAGCAGGCGGCGCACGAAATGCGGGAGCGCGATCATGACCGACTCGAGCGGGTGACCGGTTGGAAAGAAATGAGCGGAATTTTCGCTCCGCGGAAGACGCCTTTCTGCCGCGGTTCGCGAACGCTCTCTTTTACAATATCTCCTCTCCTTGTTGTTTCCCGTGGAAGACTGATCCAGTTGCCGAATGTCTACCAATGTTTTTTGATCAACGTATTCATTCAACAAACAACAGCGGAATAGCTTGTTTGCGCATCTGACAATGAGGTCTGTGGACGCAACGGCGAAAGTCGTCAGTTTGTTTCTAGCGGCCTCACGCATTCCCTTGGGATTCTTGAAATTCTTCGGCTCCACCCGCTTCGTTCGCTCGTGCTCGGGCAGTTCGGAGTGACGAGTGCAGGAATCAAACGAGACAGTGGAACGCCGACAAAGAATCTTCCTACGGGATTTACTCTTGAACTTGGCTCCTTTTTCACCTTCTTCTTGCTTCTCGCCGGCCGATGCTCACGGGTTATCACTCGTTAGCACCAAAGCCGAGCGACGCGAGAGTTAGGTGTACGCGAGGCACTTTTAAAAAACTCCGGTGTAATTCCACGCGCAAACAGAACAGTTAATCATACCCACTTCTGTCGCTCAATCCGTACTCGTTATTGCGTGTTGTTCCCAGCGCGCTCCCCCGATTATTTGCGACAAAAGTAGACCCTTTCGGCTTTCAGACTGTTGAGTTGTTTTCCCGACGACAAACGAGGCCGATGGGCAACAGCAATTCGGCCAACGGCCATCGGTACATCAAACGAGACGAATCGTTCGGTTCCTCGTCGCCGCGCGTCCTCCACCACGTGGACGTAAGTCGAAGAAGATGGCAGCAGTGAGCAGACCGTTGATTTCGACGACTTCGTTTTACAAGCTCAAGATTTCACGTCCTTTTTGTCCATAAGTCATGCCCTTCTTCTACCCCGCAAGCCGAAGCAACCGCCCGCTCGCGGCTCGTCGGCTGTCGCCGTCGGCCGCCTTTTTCTCTCGGGCGGCCGCTGCGTGTGGCCCGTAAATGAGCTTTAGATTAATTGGAAAGAGCTGTGAATGACGAAAAATTTATCGAAATTGATGCCGAAATCTCCATCGACGCCCGAAGTAAAAGGAATGTGAAGAAAATATGGTTTCCCGAATTATCGAACTAGTTTTCTTGAATCTCTCGTTTCTCGAGCGCTGCGGGTGGTCGGGAGTGGCGGCGGGCGCCTGCGGGCGAAAAAACGGCTGTCGTTGCGGAGGTCCGATTAATTCGGGCGGTAAGCAGGCGGGCGGAAGATTAATGAGAGAAAAGTGCTCTCGTTCTTTTTTGTACGTGTTCGAGTGATAATCGACAGTTGAATCAATCCGCTGTTCGCAGGGTCACAAGCTGTTGTTGAAATGCATCCGGTTGTTTCTTATCTCGGGGATGCCTAGAGGGGAGCGGCCAAGAGAGCAGTCGGGTGGGCGGCCGATGAGCCGCGCGTTCAATCTAAATTCTCGTTCTTGCACGCGTCGCCGACTGCGTTTGGAATTCTGAAGCGAGCTTGACGAACTCTTCCGGTCGGCCGTCTGGTCGGTCGACGAACTCCGATTGCGGCCATTGAATTCGAGGGCACGTGGTGGGCGAACGGAAGAACGACGCGTCTTCGGCTCGCTTAAAATCTGCTGACTACAATGTTTGTTTGTTCATTCCACTTCTTTCTGGTCGTTCAGATGCTCCGCACTGGCGGCTCGTTCGGCAGCTCCGACCGCGTGACGGCGATCATGCCGCCGCATCGGACGGACTCCTTTCAACAGCCGCACCGCTCCAACCGATCGCAGAGTTTGGAACAAAGCGGCGTCCACTCGCCGTCGTCCAGTCACTCGTCCTCCTCGAACTCGTTCATGGGCACCGACCGGAATTGCCTCCGCCAATCCGCCCAGCCCAAATTCCAGATCTCCGGCGATCTCACGCCCCAGCAGATCCAACTCGTGAAGAGGACGTGGAAGAATGTACGCGCATTCTCTCCTCATTCTTCACACTCCTCGCTTGCAGGTGATGAAGTCGATCAACGGCGACGACGTGAAATCGTAACCCTTCCAGTTGATTGAAAGGCCGAACTCACTTGCTCGTTTCAGAGGCGACGAATCGAGCCGCGGCGACTTCGAGATCGCCGTCCGCCTTCTCCTCCGAATTTTCACTCTCGAGCCGCAAACGCTGGGGATGTTCGGACTGCCAGACATTCCGTTTAGCGATCTCCGGCGACATCCCCTCTTCATCCAACACGTGAAGGTGCGTGGACACTTGGGAGGTCTCCCTTCAAGAGAGCTTGCAGGCATTCGAGCCCACCCTCATCCACACGATGCAGCATCCCGGTTGGTCTTCGCTCAATAAGAAGCGTCAGAGCGGGCTTTTAGGACAAGCCACCACTCTGAGCAAATACCTGCAGCAGTTGGGCGGCCGGCACGTCCAGAACACGGGGGTCACGTACAAAGATCAACGGTATTGGAAGGCGAGTGCTCGCTGCTCGCTCTCTTTTATTCTCCCGCTCCTTCAGACTTTCGTGCAGGCCCTGGTGGAGATCGTCGGCGCAGACAAGGCGTCTGCGGACACGTACGAGGCGTTCATGGTTTTGGGCGCTTTTTGTGTGGAGCAGATGCGCATCGGCTACAAGATCGAGTCGAAGCTGCAACGAGAAGCCGAGCGGATCGCCCGTGTGCAGCTCCAGAAGCGAACCTCCATTCATAATCACCACCAACAATCCAGAAAGTGAAGCAGTCCGTTTTCGTCGCCGAATAAACGAATGACGATCTCGTCGAATGCTAATTTTGTCCTCATTAACGCCGACATTCAAGCACTTGAGGCTGGAAATAAAGGCCGCTCGATCCACTCATTTCGCCGCCTGGCAACGAACAACAAGCGGACGAGCCTTTTCTTTTGTTCCCGACAGGCTGGACGGATGTCCACCGTGAATGGGCGGCAATTGACTCCCGCCTCTCTCTATGACAACTCCGAAGTCGGGAGGCGGCTCCAAGCAACCCGCCATAAGAAAGTGGGGAGTGCGGAGTCATCCTTTTTTGTCCACTTCAAACAACTCCGGCTGCAAACGAGCGACTGCTGCGGGCGTCATGTCGAATCGATCGGTTAGTCTCCATCCGATGCAATCATCCCCCAATCGTCTGTTTTCAGCGCGAAGTGATCTCCATTCACGTGGGACAGGCGGGCGTTCAGATCGGGAACGCGTGCTGGGAGCTCTTCTGCCTTGAGCACGGCATCCAGGCTCGTTTTCTTATCAGTTTTGAAGTTAACAAGAAGTACACAAATCAATTGTTTAGCCGGACGGTGAGTGAGTGAGCGGCAGTCCGTGTGCACGCGGCAACTTTAGGACGAATGCCGTCGGATCAGACGACCGGCTACGAAGACGACTCCTTCAACACCTTCTTCTCGGAGACCTCGGCCGGCAAACACGTGCCCCGAGCGATCATGATCGACCTCGAACCGACACCCGTTGGTTCGTCCTCTTCTCTCGCTCTTCACTGACTCCTTTCGATTGCAGACGAGATCCGCACGGGAACCTACCGCCAGTGAGTTCTTTCCAGATCAACAGCTGCTTGCAATCGCCTCCTTTCCGTCTGTTCCATCCGTCACAGCTGCTGACCGGCAAGGAGGATGCGGCCAACAACTACGCAAGGGGCCACTACACGATCGGGAAGGAGATCATCGACGTGTGCATGGATCGCGTTCGTCTACTGGCAGAACACTGCCGCGGATTGCAGGTGAGCAGAGAAGAGCGATGAGTATCCATTGATTGGTCCAAGGGCTTCCTGATCTTCCACTCATTCGGCGGCGGCACGGGCTCCGGCTTCACCGCTCTCCTGATGGAGCGGCTGAGTGCGGACTACGGGAAGAAGAGCGTACGTCCTCCTTTGGAGTAAGAGGAACGACTCATGCTAGCGATCGTTTAGAAACTGGAATTCTGCGTGTATCCCGCTCCGCAGGCAAGAGAGAAGAGCAACAAAGAGAATGTTTTCTCGTTCTTCAGATCTCTACGGCCGTCGTGGAGCCTTACAATTCGATTCTCACAACTCACACCACTCTGGAGCACTCGGATTGCTCATTTATGGTAGACGAGATCTCGATTGCTCTCGCAGGAATGCCGAACCATTAGGTAGACAACGAGGCGATCTACGACATCTGCCGCAAGAACCTGGACCTCTCGCGGCCCACGTACACGAATCTGAACCGTCTGATCGCCCAAGTGATCAGTTCGATCACCGCCTCGTTGCGTTTCGACGGCGCGCTGAACGTGGACCTGACCGAGTTCCAGACCAATCTCGTGCCCTACCCGCGCATCCACTTCCCGCTCACCACCTACGCGCCGATCGTCTCGGCCGAGAAGGCGTATCACGAGCAGATGAGCGTGGCGGAGATCACGCAGCAGTGTTTCGAGCCCGACCACCAGATGGTCAAATGTGACCCAAGGCCAGTTTTTTCATTTAGTTTTACGTTCCTTTGAATTCCCGTCCCACCTTCCCAAAATCGTTCAAGTTACACTCTTTGGGCATCAACTCCAGTTCCTTTTCCACAAACTGGGACTGATGGAATTGGCTCTAAATCATGACTGCTTAAGGCACGGGAAATACATGGCTTGCTGTCTGCTGTTTCGCGGGGATGTTGTTCCGAAAGACGTGAGCCCGAAAGTCAATAGAAACCGAGAGAAAAACGAGTGTTGCAGGTGAATGCTTCGATTGCGCAGATCAAGACGCGGCGGACGGTCTCCTTTGTCAATTGGTGAGTAACAATCCAGACGACCTTCGCTCTCTCCGCCCGTTTATTTGCTCCTAACTCACGAAAAGCGAAAACAGCAACTGCACTCGAAGATCTCACTATTCATTGTTTACAGGTGCCCGACGGGCTTCAAGGTGGGTGATTTCCGTTGAAGCGGTCTGTCTACCCACTCGTGAAGGTCGGCATCAACTACCAGCCGCCCACCGTCGTCCCGGGCGGTGATTTGGCCAAACTTCAGCGAGCGGTCTGCATGCTCTCGAACACGACGGCCATCGCGGAGGCGTGGGCCCGCTTGGATCACAAGTTCGATCTGATGTACGCGAAACGCGCCTTCGTTCACTGGTTCGTGGGCGAGGGCATGGAAGAGGGCGAGTTCTCCGAAGCTCGAGAGGATCTGGCAGGTCGGCTTGCCCGCTCTCTTTTTCTTCTAGTTCTTTCGCTTGCAGCCCTGGAGAAGGACTACGAAGAGGTGGGCATCGACAGCAATCCGCCCTCCGACCTGGACGAAAGCGACTACTGACCGGCCTTCCCCCTCTTGTAACCTATCGACGCATCGAGTTAGTTAGCATTTATTAGACAACGTTCAACAACAATCAAGTGTAATGAGAAGTGAACAAAATGAGAACGTCTTAAATACAAGGATGAATTGCGATGAGCGAGTGGACTGGAGGAGGTAGAATGACTATGGAAAGAGTAAAGAGGAAAGAACGAGTGAAGAGATTAGTCGGCGGTCCCGTTCGGCTCCTGCGCGTTGGCGACCATCGAGGCGTAGAGGGAGTGCGGGTTGGCGAGCAGACGGGCGGGCGCGTCGAACTCGCGCACCACGCCGCCGTCCAGCACGAGCACGAGGTCGTAGTCGGCGATCGTGTGCAGTCGGTGGGCGATCGTGAGGACGGTGCAACGGGCGAACTCGCGGCGGATGGTCTGCTGGATGAGGACGTCGGTGGCGAGGTCCACGGAGGCGGTCGCCTCGTCCAGCACGAGGATGGTGGAGCGGCGGAGGAGGGCGCGCGCCAGACACAGCAGTTGGCGCTGCCCCACCGAAAGATTCCCGCCGCCCTCCGTGATCTCCTGCGAGAGGCCGTCGGTGAGGCCGGCCGCGAAGTCCTACAAGAGACGGGTGAACGGAGATGAGCGAAAAAGATCCTCGAACTCACCTTCAAGTGGGCCATCTCCAGCACCTGCCAGAGCTCGTGGTCGGAATGCCGTCCGAAGGGGTCGAGATTGAAGCGGAGAGAGCCGCTGAACAAGCAGGGGTCCTGCGGGATGATCGTGAGGCGGGAACGGAGGTCGTGCAGCCCGATGGTCGCGATGTCCACGCCGTCGATCACAATCGCGCCCTCGGCCGGCTCGATGAGGCGGAAGAGGGCGAGCGTGAGCGAACTCTTGCCCGCGCCCGTCCGCCCGACGATCCCCACGCGCTGGCCGGGCTCGATGCGCGCGTTGATGTGCTTCACGACCAGCTCGAGGCCCGGCCGATAGCGCGTGCTGTAGCCCTTGAACTCGACGGCGCCCAGCTGCGGCCAGCCCACCATCGGGCGATTGTTCTCGACGACCCAGTCGGCTTCGGCCTCCACCTCGGCGTACTCGTTGACACGCTCCACGGCCACCTGCAAACACGGGCATCAACAGCAGGCATGCGTGGACGGAGAAACTCACGATGTTCGTCTCCAGCTTCGAGATCTGGCGGACGGCGAAGTTCAGGACGAACGTGATCTGAAAGCGAGCGGATGAAGCCAAGGAGGGGAAAGAAAGGAACTCACGTTCACGGCGTACGAGACGGACAGTCCGAGGACGCCCGCGCTGGTCGTTTCGCGCGTCAAGGTGGCGAAGAGGGCGGCGAAGAGCACCACGCAGTTGCCGATCAGCTCCAGCCGCAGCGAGAGCCATCGGTTGGCGATGTAGCTGAGGTAGCGGCACTGGACGTGGGTGTCCAGCTTCTGCTCGGCCATCCGGCAGAAGCAGTCCACGTTCCGGTACGCGCGGATGGTCGAGGCGCCCTGAAAGCCGTGGGAGTGGGATGGACGACCCTTTTTTCTTCCGGTTCACTCACGTTGATCGTCTCCGAGAGGTGCGAGTAGATGGGCGAGCGAGTTGTCGATTCGAAGCGCTTCAGTTGGCGGGAGATCGAGATGTAGTACCGCTGAAAACGGAGAGAAATGATCCCTGCCGACTTCTCTTTCCACTCACCAGAATGATCAGGTAGGTGATGGTCAGCGGGACGACCACGACGCCGAAGATCGGGGTCGAGATCATGATGATCACGAGCGTGGAGACCACTTGGAGCACGCACTGGGCGAAGAACTGGACGTTGAAGGGCAGAAGGAAGTCGATGATCTCGATGTCCTTCCCGCAGCGGTTCAGGATCCGTCCGAAGGGGGTGATGTCGAAGAAGCTGCAACACACGAAAGGGATGAAGTCTTCCAGCCACCCGCCCGTCCTTCAACTCACCGCATCGGAGCTCGGAGGATGGCGCGCAGAAGCGGGGCGTGAAGCCGGCGACTCGCCGCCACTCCACCGAACAGCAGGGCGGACATCCCGAAGAAGACGAGGGCGACTGGAAGAAGGAGGATAAAGAATGAGGGCGGGAGTGGAGGAAACGAACCTTCGGAGAATCCAACGGCCGCGTACACGCCCAAGCGGATGCTCACGGGCATCTGCTCTTGGGCGGAGAAGTTGGCGGCCGATTTTGCGTTGTCGTTGGACCTGCAACCACTCCGACATGTAAGAATAACGGGGGGAAGAAACAAACCAGTCGGTGAGCCACAGGTTGCGGGCCATCGAGGCGACCGTCGAGGCGATCATGCCGAAGGCAAAGAGGATCGACAGCCAGGTGCCCATCGCTTGGAAGTACGCCAAGTAGACGCGGGCTTTGACCTGAAGCAACAAAGATAGGAAGTGGGGATGGAGGAACGTACCCGTCCGGTCTCCACTCGCTCCACGCCCGTCAGCTGCCGTCCGTTGGCTTCGGTCGACACGACAGATTCGCGAGCGGTCGAGTGGCGCCGCCGCTTGGGGATTCGCGTCCCGACGCTCGGCCGCGGACGGGCGATGATGCCCGAGACCGTGGACATCATCGAAGTGCCCAGCATCTGCAAGGGGAACGGGAGTGAACAAAGATGCGGCGAGAACTCACGAGATCCACCGAATTCTGGTCGTCCTCGAACAGGTCGTCCGAGTGGTGGTCGTCGTCCACAGAGTTGAAGTACTCGTCTGAACGGAGGGCATCACAAACAGGAAGACGAAGTAACACTCACCTTCATCCACTTCGACGGCGGCAGCGGCCTCCTTCTCCTCGGAGCACTCCTTGATCAGTTGGGTGAGCGCGCCCGTCCGACTCAACTCCGCGTAGCTGCCCTCGTTCTTGATCGCCCCATCTGAAGGAATCAGGCGAGTGGAGAACACGTGAGTGGTCGCCTACCGGCCATGATCACGATCGAGTCCGCGTACTTGAGATAGGAGAGCTCGTGCGTGACGAGAATCCGCGTCTTGTTCCGCAGGATTCCCTCCGGTCCGATGACGTTCGTGAACAGCTGCAAGAAGAAGAAGGTTGAGTGGTGGGCGTGAAAGTACTCACTTGTTTCCCCACGTGCGCGTCGACCGCAGAGAGCGGATCGTCCAGCAGGTAGACATCGCGGTTTTGGTACACGCCGCGGGCCAGCGAGATGCGCGCCTTCTGGCCGCCGGAGAGGTTGATGCCCTGCAAACGGAAGAAGTGTTCAACCAAATGGCTGCTCGCATCACTCACCTTCTCGCCGATCTAAAGCGACCGATAGACCGTTTGTTAATCGAATTTGTGCGCGAAACGAGTTGCCGCCGGGCGGGGTTCAAAGCGGATCGAAATTTTGACTGTTTCCCGATGTTTTGTTGCAAAAAGGAATCACATTACTCGTTCTTGACTGCAAGATCCCTCGGCCGCATGCGAGCAACTCGATTCGCGGCACGCATTCGATTAACGAGCCGTCTACTCGCCGCCTCACCTCCGTCATGTCGCCCGAGGCCAGCATGCTCATGTCCGAGTAGAGACAGCACGCGTCCATCACTCGGTTGTAGAAGACCTCGTCGTAGCGCTGGCCGAAGACGATGTTCGCTCGGACGGAGTCGTTCATCATCCACGGTTGTTGGGAGAGGTAGGCGACCGATCCGTTCACTTGGATCCGCCCGCGCAAGCACTCCATCTCGCCTGCAAGAAGGTGGGCGAAAGGAGGAGTGGATGAACGAACCGAGGATCGCTTGCAGGAGGGAACTCTTGCCCGCGCCCACTCGCCCGATGACGGCGATCAGTTGGCCGCGCGAGACGGTCAGGTTCAGGTCGGAGATGACCGTCGACGGGTCTTCGCGGTCCCACGTGACGGTGGCGTCCCGAACGTCCACGATGTCCGCCGAGACGGGCGGAAGGAACGACCGACGGGGGACTGCAAAGAACAACAATCAGGGAGCAGAAGTGGAGGGAATTCCCACAGGAACTGCCGAGAGCGTTGGTCGTTTGGAGCGTCTTCTCCTCGTCTTCCAGCACCAACTCCTCGGCCACGAGGAACTCCTTCAGCCGCTGGTTGCTCACGAACACCTGCACCGTCTGTGAGATCAGCTCGGCCACAGTGCTCATCGGAGTGCGCAGTTGGTTGAAGAGCGTCAGCGAGACGAACGCGATCTCGGGCGTCAACACGTTCGACTCGTCCGCCCACAGGAAGGCGGTGAACGTGGAGGCGGCAACCAGGAACGGCGACGCGTTGTTCAACCTGCAATCAAACGAAAGGATCAATCAATGGACGGACCGACGGAAGGGATTCACTCACATGTAGGAGAACGTGCGCAAGAAGGCCGCTTTTCGGATGAGAACGAGCTCCTTGTTGCGAAGCTCGGTGATCACTTCGCCTAGCGGGATCTCCCACGAGTACAGCTGAAAGGAGGGATGATCGGAGAGGAGGGCGAAGAGTACTCGCCTTGATCACTTTGATGCCCGACAGGAGTTCGCTCATCATCTTCGTTCGCTCGTCTTTGATGCCCATCTGCTTCAGCTGAAATGGAACGAGTGAATGCAGACGGAACGCCCGCTCCATCCACTCACCTGATACTTTTTGGTCTGCATCGTGATGAGGAAGTTTGCGGGCAGCAGGAGGATCATGACGATGATTCCACTCATCGCCGCCACTCCCACCTGTTGCCAAAGGAAGTACATGGCCAGTACGATCTGCAAACAGGCGAACATCTCGACAAATCGGAAGGGAGGACTCACTTGGACGGGCGTGCTCCAGTACTGCTGCGTCTGCGGGGTCAGCTGGACGAAGCGGTCGACGTCGATCGCCATCAGGTTGACGATCTCGCCGACTGTTTTGTTCCGCCGGGCGGCATTCGACAGGCGGAGGGTCTGAAATCGATTCGAAGTTTCCCTTGTTTGCCGTCCTCTCGCTCTCACCTTTTGATAGACGGCGGCCGTGAGGACCGATTGGATTCGAGCGCCCACGCAGTACATCATGTAGTCTGCAATCAAGCATCGAACAGCCGCCAATGTTTTTAGTCCACTTCACAGTAGTTGATGACGAAGATGGAGCTCAGTTCGGAGGCCAGAAAGATCAGGACTGCGAGCACGACGCCGTACCACAGCGGGAGCTCGGGGTTCTCGATGAATTTGATGAGGTGCACTGAAAGCGAAGGAAATACGAACATGAAGAACAGGGGAACGAACCTCAGCAGGCAGCGGGTTCCCGAACTGCAGCAAGTCGGAGAGCAGTTTGAGGAACATCGCGCCCAGGATGTGCCACTTGAAGAGGACGACTAGCCGCCACAAGATGGATGGAGGGGCGACCGGCGGGATCTTCGGCCGCTTCGAGGGCTTCGGGTCTTCCTGAACGGAGCGGAGAGAAATAAGGAAAAGCGAGTGAACTCACGGAATTGATGTTCGCCGACAAGAGGGGCGCGTTGTCCTCCTCCGATCCTCCGGCCTCCTCCTCTTCGGCCGCCTCTCGGGCCCTGCTTTCGGCCTCTAGTCGGCTCTTCTTCGCGTTGTACGCTGAAATCCCCTCGATGAAGAGGCGATCGATCGATTGGGAGACCCACCATTCATTGCTTGATCCCACACTCTCGTCCATTTCGGCACGAGCACTTCGGAGGAGTCCTTCGAGTCGAGTGCGTCGAGATCACTCACGTCCGTCGGCTTCTGGAACCCCATCGTGCAAAGGTCCACGCCCCACATCTTTCGCTCGCCGCCCACGAACAGTCCGGAGTCCGCGGCGGTCTTTCCTGAACGAGGGGGACGTAAACAAATCGGTCGGCTGATCGGGACGCAAAAACGAAGAATGCCGACAAAAGGGGAAGTCGAACGATCGCTCGAGTCGGCCGCAAGCCGAAGGGCGGCCGAAAGCGCGAAGTTTCGCGATGACAAGAGCCGACGGAAGGCGGGCGGATGGGGGGCGCCGTTCGGAGCGGAGGTTTTATCGCTGGGACCCGATTGGGGCAATCGAAACGCCCCGAAGATCCCGCCCGCCCGAATGTTTCGTAAGTGAATTCGCCGTCAATCGTTCGAAATTTCCGCCAATGGCGAGCCAGAAACGACAAGTGGATGAGAAGAAAAGAGCGCGGAGTCATCGCCCATCAAACCGCAACCCTCCCGCGGCCACAGCGGGTGGAGGGCGGCGGCAGAAATCGGCGTCGTTCGCGCCCGTCGGACGCCCGACCGCCACTCGCCGCCCGCCGATCGAGGGCCCGAACGAACGAACGGGCGGGCGGAGCGACGGGCCGGTCGGCAGCGCAAATCGCCCTCGCCCGAACGCCGCCCTTCTTTTTGGTCCGTTCGCTCCGAAGAGGGCGCCAATTCGAACGCCAAATACGCGGTTTATTCGGTCCATTCGGTTAGCGGTGAACAGTGGTGAATAAATAAAAGAGAGGACATTAGAATGAGGCGAACACACTCGTTTCCTCCCTTCTCTCGAATCACAGCGGCTCGAGGATGAACGGATTTTTGAGGCAATCCCCGCAGGTCGCCCGTTTCGTGGGGTCCAAGTGGAGCATCGGCTCGAGGAAGTTGCGGAAGAGGACCACTCGCTTGTAGGCGCCCGGGTCCAAGTCCTGGTCCCCGACGAGGTCGACGGTGAGGTCGCGAGTCGGCTGGATGTTCGGGAGGATCGTGATCTTGTCCTGCAAGTGGAAGCAATGCAATGGAAGGAAGAACGAGGAGAACTTACCCGATTGGTCACTTTGTCGACCTCGTGGTAGAGGAAGCTGCAGTTTTGATCGAAGTGCTGGTCCTTGAACTGCGAGCGGCGGACGATCTTGTTCGGCAGTTTGCCCCGCAAGTCCATCATGTACTTGAGCATTTGGTTGTTGGATTTGCCCGGGAACATGATGCGGCCGGTGTAGAGCTCGTAGAGCGTGACCGCCACCGACCACAAGTCCACCGCGTAGTCGTACGGAAGGCCGAGCACTGGAAAAGACGGTTGATTCAATTGACAGATAAGCGGAAAGAAGACTCACTGATCTCCGGAGCGCGGTAGAATCTCGAAATGAGATACGGGGCGGGTTCCGCCTCGCCCACGTGAATGGCCGAGCCGAAATCGCACAGCTTGAGGGTCAGCTTGTTCTCCGTGACAAGGATGTTGTCCGGCTTGATGTCCGCGTGGATCATGCTGCACTTCTTCAGCAGCTTCAACGCCAACAGGAGTTGCTGGGCGTACGAGCGGACGGCCTTCAAGTGGAGCCCCACGTTGTTCCCGTACTTTTTGAGCAGTTCGCGCAGGTTCATGCTGCAATCCACCGGAATTAATCAACGGAAGAGACGAAAAGAGAACAAACCTCAAGGTTCTCGAAGACCAAACACACGTGATTGTGGTGATTGAAGCTGCGGTGCAGCTGGAGGCAGTGGTACTTGTCCAGGCGGTCGGCTTCGTTCAGCTTCTTCAAGTGCTCCAGCTCGCGCATGCCCGTCTTTTTCCTGAAAGCTCGGATGAACAAGAGAAAGGGAGGAAAAGGAGGACGTACATGACTTCGTTGTTGCGGAGGATTTTGATCGCCACGCTCATCTCGTTCTTTTTCAGGTCGGTCGCCCGCACCACGTTGCCGAACACTCCGGAGCCCGTGTACCCGAACACGCGGTAACGATTGTCCAGAACCTCGCCGATTCGCACGCCTGCAAACATCGAGGAGCATGCGATTGGTGGAAGGCAACGGAAACTCACGATAGTAGCCCTCCTGATCGTCCCAGTTGTCGCGCATCGAGAGATTCGAGCCGTCCATCGTCGCCACCGGTCGCTTCTTGGGCCAATTGCTGGAAAGAAGGAGATGGAAAAAGGAATGCAGAAGACGGCCGCTCACCTCAATCGCGTCGTCGTCGTCGGCGAACATGTCGAAGGTCTTCGGGGCGGCCGGCTTGACGGGGGCGGGCTCCTTCTTCGCGTCCAGCTGCTGCTTCTCCTCCACCTCCTTCTCGTGCTCCTGCTCGTCCCGCTCGATGATCTCCTGCAAGCTGAATGAAGGAAGGGGTGCACGGAAGGAACTCACTTCGCGGTGGCTCTTCAGGGACGCGTGCTTCTCCTTCAGGCACTCGAAGAAGTCGCCCTGGAGATTGGGGCTGCTGCACGGAGTTGGGGCCCGAGGAGAACTCGGAGGCCGCCGACTGCGGCCGACTGGAGCCCGTTGCGGACTCGCTGTCGCGGTCCATGCGGAGAACGTCACCCGCCTCCTTTAATAAACGTTCCTTACTCTTGTGCTCACGCTCAGAGGTTGCATTACTCGCTGCACTGGACTCACTACCGCTTTCGGCGCTCCCCGAGCCGCTCGACCGCCGCCGCTTGCGGTCGGGACCTTCGGAGCCGTCTTTCCTGCAAACGAAGGGAGAAATTGAAAACAAGAGCGGGGAGAACTCACTCGGATCCGTCGGCCTTCTTCTCCAACTGCTCGAGGAGAGCCATCCGTTTCTTTCGGATCTGCTCGATGCGTTGGGCCTCCTTTGTCCTCGCCGTCGGACTCGAAGCTGAAGTCCGAGGGGACGTCCGGCTTCTCTTCATCCTGATGGCGGTGCTTCTTGTGCTTCTTGGCCTTTCTTGTGCTCCTTGCCGCGTTTCTTCTCGCGCTTGTGCGGCCGCTCCTCCCGGTCGGTTCGGCGGGACTCGTCGCGCTCCCGATGGTGCCGGCGGTGGGGCTCGCGGTCGCGGCTGCGCTCTCGACGGGCGGGCGAGCGGCGGCGGCGCGGAGTCGACGTGACGGCGGGGGCTTCGGCTTCGGCGCTCCTCGCGGCGGTCGCGGCGCTCCAAACGGCCGGCCGGCGAGCGGTGCCGCGAAGTGGAACGACGACGCGGCGGACTGCGCAGTTCGCGTCCCATTTGTCTGAAAGCGGTACGGAAATGAAGCGAAGTGGAGACCCGAAGGAGTGGACACCCGCGAGGGAAACAAAGAAATCAACGAGAAGGAAAGGAAATCCACAAGCAGATTAATCCGCTCGTGTTTTGGGGTGTTGAAAGGAGGACAAATCCCGAGCGGAAAGCGGCCGCCACCCGCAAAGGCAGTGGAAATGCGAGCGGTTCGCCAAACGACCGCAAACACCCGCTCCGTGACCTCCCCCCGCTCTCTCTGCTGCTTCTTGCTGGTGGAGAGTTGCTTTCGATTGGAAGTCGATGGTTGAATCAAGGGGAAGAATTGTTGATTGAGTTCATTTATTTAGGCGAGAACTAAAGGCGCACAGAAAATACGGGGAAGGGTCTAATCAATGGAAACAAGAAATCACTCAGCAATCCCATCATCCGTCTCGATTTCATTCTCCTTTTGGTCCGCTTCCCTCGTCGGCCTCCTCGTTGTCGTCCGCTCCCAGATGGTCGGCGATCTCCTTCAGTCGCTTCTGGGCCGATTGGGCGGCCGCTCGCCGGCTGCCGGTCGGCCGGGCCACTAGCGGGAGGTCGACGTTCATCGAGTACGCGGGCAGGACGGCGGCCTTGTTCAACGCCCGGTTGAGTGCGGACTTCGTTCGGGGCGCCACTTTCGCCCAGAGATCGTCCTCCTCGCTCCACATCCCGAGCTCGTTGAGCGTCTCGAAGTCGTCGAAGAGCATCTCGTACTCGCGGTAGACCTCCACCGTCTCTCTGCAACGGATCAAATGGATGGAAAAAAGGGAACAAGCGGAACTCACTCGATGTCCACTTCCTCTTCGAGCAGCGGTCGGAGGAGTCGCTCTCGCAGTCGGGGGACGTAGTCTACGGAAATCGCGTGAAGCGGACCGGACATCCTGCAAACACACAAACGAATTAAATGTTCCAATTGCCCTCCCGCTCACCTTGTGGCCCGCATGCGAGTGGAATTCGTGCAGGAGCCGGTTTCTCTCCTCCCCCTTCGAGTGCTCGGCCACCCGATTGCGGGAAGTCCAACGACCTTTCCGGCTCCCCGTTCGAGAAAGAAGGCGGAAGGACACACAAGAGAGACGCCTGAAGACGTTCGAAATCAAACGGAATTCATGTTGGCCACTCACCTCAAATGGGAGCGAGGGGACCTTCTCGGAGATTCGCGCTTGCTGATTCATGAGGTCGCCGATCGCAAGCGACTCAGCAGCCGATGCTTGAGCTCGCAGTTGGGCACGACTTCTGGAAGCGATCGCGATCACTGGATTGAATTGAATGCTGGGAACTCACTCGCAGGAGAGACGGGCAGATCTTCAGGTACGACTCGTGAACGAAGAGCGGCATCAGCGAGGGATCGACGGAAAAAGCTCCCGCTTCTCCTTCAGGCTCGTCTGCGGAGCTGAGCAGAAGGCGGGCGACCTCGAACGGATTTCCGGCGAGGTCCCCCGCCAGCAGATCGCCCGATTGATCGCGACTGGCGGCCAACAGCTGGAGGGCGAAGATGGAGCGGCGGAGGTCCCGATTGGAGGCTTGAATCAATCGCTCCACCTTCTCTTCGGACACCCGCATGTTCTCCAGACTCGCGATGGCCATCAAACGGGCGAGCAGCTCGTCAGACGCCGGACGCTCGAAGCGGAGGTCGAAACAGTGGGCGGCCAGCGACTGCATCTTTTGGCCGTGCCGCTCGTTGCAATATGCAGACGATCGGAATCTCGGCAGTTTTTGATCATCGTGATGAGCTCGGGGATCTGCAAGCGACCGATGAGAGAAGGAAAGAAAGAGTGGAACGAACCCCCGATCGCTCCGACCCGCCGCTCATCCCGTCCACCTCGTCCACGATCAAAACGGACGTGATCTTGTGCCCGCGTTTGCTCACGACCTTCGGCTTGGTGGAGCGCGGCCCGAAGAAGTCGCCGGATCTTCTGCGAGTGGAGTGACTCGCCGACTTTCTGCTCCAACCGTTTGCCGCGCAGGTCGGCGCCGTTCACTTCGACGCACTCCAACCCGAGCTCCGCGCACACCAAACGGGCGGCCGTCGACTTGCCTGCAGAAGAGCGGAAAGGATTGAAGGGGAAGAAGAAAACGAACCGACTCCCGGCGGTCCGGACAAGAGGGCCGCTTTGAAGGCGTTTCCCTCGCTGGCGCCCATTCCGACTGCGGCCTTCGGCTTGGACGAGGCGGTCGGCGCGTCGCGGTGATGCCGCGGCCACTCCCGCAGCCAACGGAGGAGTTTCTTGGCCGCCGACTGCTCCCCGAGCTGGCCGAGGAGCGCGTTCACGTCCTCCGGCCGGTGCTTCTCCGCCCACTGCTCCAGCTGAAAGCGGAAGAAAACAAATGAATCGAAAAGGCCCACTCACTTTCTTCGGTTGGAACGGCCGATCGACCGTCGAGTCAATCCGCTTGCTCTTGGTCGTCCGACGGGACTTTGCGTTCGGGCGGCTGATCGTTCGTCGGAGTCCAGAGTGACGACCTCCGGGCTTCCCTCCCGAGTGGCCGCCCGTTTCGGCCGCTTGGAGGCCGGCGGCGTGATCAAATCGACCACTTCGACGACGCGGCCGGCCGACTGGGCGGGTGGCCCGAAGTAGGAGCGTATGTCGTGGCTCATCAACCTGCAAGCACGATCAAACGGGATGGGCGGGATGGAATTCTTTCGCAATGTCCCCCGCGTCGATCCGAACGAGCAGCGGAAAAAGAAAGCGGACAGCGATTTTGGTTGGCGCGTCGAAAACTTCGCCATCGATTCGAATGGACGGCGCCCGTTTTTCGCGCGTCGCACCGTTTACAGCAAACACAACTCGTATTGGACTGCGATTGATGGAGATCAGAACAACAGACACAAGCAACGCCCGCAGCTCTTTGAACAAAACGAAGCAACCCCGTAAAGGGGACGCTTATTCTGCAAGGTCTCATCTTCCGAAAACCTCCACCGTTGTTTCGACACTTTCACGGCCAACAATCAACGGCTGAAGGCGATCGGTTGGCGCTTTGCGGGAGTTTCCGGTCGAACAATCGGGAGTTTCGGCCGCCCACTTCTCGCCGGCGGAACGAACGCGGGCGGGAGGGGGACCACTCGAATCACTTCCGCTCTCCCGTCCGTCGAGAAGCGGCCGGCCGGCGGGAAACGGAAGTACTCGCCGGCGGGCGGCCATTGCGGATGTCTTTGAGGTCGTTAATCAGCTGACAATGCTTCTCGTTGCGGCCATAGTCTTCGCGTTTGTTCGTGCGGAAGAAGCGGCAAGTTTCGCTCCTTCTCGAGTTCTTCCTACGACGACCATCGCGCCATCGCACTCATCTGCTCCGAGTGGACGTTCGCAATCCGCCGCTTTCTTCTCGCTGTTCGCTCCGACTTCGTCGCCGCCGCCGAAGCCGCTCGCCTTTCGCCGCCGACCGTCCGCCCAAACGGCGAAGAAGATCCACGAACTGCTGGACGAAATCGACAGCCGACTGCGGAACGCCTCGTTTCTGCTGGACTCCCACTTGTTCAGCCCTGCAGAACGAAAACAAATCGTTGAACGTCTCGCGCACGTGGAGTGTCCAGCCGCGACGATTTCCGCCCATCAATTCCACTCGGGTACTTCAATTTCTTCTTCCTATTCACTCTTCCATTGAAAGTGATCTGCAGACGAGTACAAAAGAACAGAATGCTTCGAGTCCCGTTGCGGCTTCCCTTTGCCAACCGTTCAGACCTCACCGGTACCTCGTTCGTCTTTTCGTTTCATTTCATTCGATTCTTGCAGGCGGCTTTCGAGCCACTCGACGTTCGCGAGCTTCCCGGGCGGAGGGGTCGCCGCAGCGGGCGCGGAAGTGCGAACGGCTGACCGAACGACAAAAATATTTGCGGCTGCAGAATGCGGGCGCCATGAATCAACGCTTCCTTGCGAACTCGCCGCTCGAAGCGTCGCGCAACTTCCCCCGATTGCTGCCCGTCTTCGACGACCCGCCGACCTCGGCGTTCGGCCGGGCGGGGGCGATGTTTTCCGATGCGACGGTCGAGTCGAACGTGAGCCAGGGCATCTTCAAGCACCTTCTCTTCCGCCTTCTTAAGCGACCTGTGGATCCAAACTTTTGCGATGAGCAGTGCGAGGAGATCCGAAACAAACTGGAGGAGTTGCTGCTCGAGGTGGACGTCGCCCGCCAACCCGCGCATTCCGATCGTGAGGAGGGGTGGACGAATGACCACACTTCCTCGTTCCTTTTAGCTAAAGCCGCTCACAACGACGGGGTGGACGGCGACGAGATGAGCGACGTGTACGAGAGTGCCGCCGAGGAGGGCTTCCTGGAGCCGCCCGCTGTGGCCGCCGATCGACCGAAAAGCGCCGTCCGGCTGTCGTTTGGGTTCGCTTTTCTTTCCACCCTTGGTTCAACTTCTTCTTCCACCGTTCAGAACGCTTCGTTCCGATCGGCAATTGTACGCGGCAAGGACAAGAAGAGCATTACGATTTCGAGCGGCTCTGCACGGAGTGCCAGGGGGTGTACATGCTAAACGATGACTGTTTTCCCGCCTTCCTCAACGCTGTCGTGTGCGACAAGACGGAAAAGTCTTGCCTGTTCGACCGCTACACGGGCGTCTGTGAGTGACACAACCACGAGACACGTGACCGCTTCGTTGCAGCCCAAGGAAGTTGCCATCAACAGAAGCTGTGGATCAAAGTGATGCACAACCGGGGCTCCAAAGATTGCGAGCAATGGTCTTTCACTCACATCCAGCTGCCCGTCGCCTGCGAGTGTTTTTTGTCCAAAAACTCGTTTTTGGACTCCGTTCCACATCTTCCCTAATCAGAACTGATCGGATCTTGGCATTAGAGACGCTCTTTGTACATAAAAACGAATAAAGACGAAAGATCACCTTCGCCGACTCGGGACTTCTTTCTTTCGGTCGGCTTCCTCGAATTTCCTCGCCCTTCGACAAAAGAAACGATCCGGTTGCGCAATTCCGTCGGCCGGGTGCTAATCTTCACGCGCGGACGGCCAAATCGAACGAAGTGCGCAGAGGTGGGAAGAAGGCGGTGGCGCTCCCGCACGCCCGTCACCTCCCGATTTCTTTCTGCACGAACAAGCGGCGAGCGGGCGGCGATCACTTCGAGGCCGTCCGCTCTCGCCGCTTCGCCCCGCTGGCGGTCGATTCGGAGCCGGCAGGCCCGCAGGGCGGGCGGGCGGAAGGCGAACCGAAACGCTCGACCTGCCGCCGGCCAAACGGAGAAAAAATCGCCGCTGTCCGTCGCTCGCTCGCTTTCTTGCAGAAGTTCATAAATCTTGTGAGTTTTTGTTCGTTAATGAACGATCGTTTATTCTTGAATCCCACCGTTTGCTTCACGTCTTTTGCCTTTCGATCGGCTTCCAGTTGTCTCGAACAGCCACGAACTGCCGTCTGCTCTCGATTATGCTGATCCCTCCCGCTATTCTTTCTGTTCGAGGGTTCAGCATTAAAGCGCAATCGATATGGGCGGTTTGAGTTGGTTTCCCTTACGACAGCTTTTCGTTTGCAATTGACCTTGCACGACCCGTTTGCGTGAACGTCAAACAGTCAAATCGATCGGAGCTTGAAGCGAAATTTTCTTCTTTCTGCGGTGTTCAAACGCGTTCGAGCTCGTGTTTGATGCACGGAAGAGCGGTCGCATTCGTCAAGCGAGAATGCAAGCGATTTCTCGCGTCCGCGATCTGCAAATGATTTCGCCCACTTTCAGCCGAACGCTTCGGAATGGCGGACGGGGGCGCAAAAGTTCGATCGCCGTCGCAGGAGGCCGCCCTGGACGCGAAGATCGAGGCGATTCGGAAGCGGAATCAGGAGATCGAAGAGCGGCAAAAGGTTCCTTTCATCTCTCCAGGCGAATCAACCGAGCGCACGTTCAGATCGTGCAGAAAGAAGCGAAAGAAGTGAAGGCGGTCAAGGGAAGTGCGGGCGACTCGCCGCCCGCTTCCTGCGCTTCGAACGGAACGCCGCCGCCGGCGGAGAACGGTCACTCAACGGCCGAAGCGAAAGACGGTCCGAGGGACGAGAAGAAGCCGACCACGCCGACCGGCAAACCGAACGGCCGGTCGTGGGACAAGGAAAGTGCCCCGTGGACCAGTGGAAGACGAACGTGCCCGAACTGGGCGACAAGTCGGGCGCCCGCTCCAACCCACCCTTCAATCGAGGCGGGCGTCGCGGACGAGGCGCTCGGGGACGTGGCGGCCGTTCGGGCGGCAATTCCAACGGCGAACGCGGCGGCTTCTTCCACGACGTCCGCCAGCGAGACGAACCGAACGGCGAGGGGGCGGATGCGCCGAAAAGAAGATTCTTCCGCGCAGTCCAGACGTTCAGTTCGAGGGCAGCGTCCACCCGGGCGGACGGGGCGGCCGTCCACGACCGCCGACCGACGAGAATCGGGAGCCCAAAGCGGGGGAGAGAAGAAGGCGGACGACGGCCGCGTAAGTGATCACATTCCTTCCGGTTGTTCGAACACGTGATTCCAGCGAGCGAAAGGCGACGGCCGGGCGGTCGATCCGAAGCGGTCGTCCAAACCGGAGGGCGATCAGGAGAAGAACGGAGCGGACAAGACGGGCGTTCAAAAACGTCCATTCAGAAACCGAAGTATCCACTCTTTCACTTTCCTTCTCTCCTCTACGTGCCGTTTGCAGATGAACGACGAGGAAGCGATCCGCCCGACCACATTCAAGTGAAGCAAGTGCTCAATCAACTCATTCGTCAGGTGGTCAACGACGAGCAGCGCGAGAAGCACGGGCTGCCGAAGGAAGAAAAAGAATCCGAAGTTTGAAGCCGTTGGAATTCGGGCGACCCGCAGGAGATTCCTTTCATCACGAACATAATCAACGCTTTTATTTATTTCGCACGAATAAACGAAATGCTCCTTCATTCGTGCTTGTTTGTTTCATTGGGCGTGTTTATTGCTGGAAGCAGATGTTCGCTTCGTTCACACGGCCGATTCGGCCGGCCCGTTCGGAATGCGCGGCCTCGTTCGTTTGCGGCGGGCGAACGAATCGATTCGCTTCTTTTCTGCTGGCCGCCGATTGCAAACGGGGGCGGCTTTCAATTGGCGGCGGCGGCGACTCAAAGTGCGTTCGCTAACGACCGAACGCGTTCGGCTAATCGACGGCGATCTCCGGGGCCGCCGACAAATCGGCTTCTTTCGTTCGTTCGCGAATAAACAATCCGGATTTCTTCCGTTTGTTTGGATCGTCCCGTTTGTTTACAAGAATCCCCTCGATTGTTTTATCTTATCGATCGGCAACAACGCGGATGTCGGGGATCTTTTGAGGTCGCCGCCCTCCTTTCGCACTTCCGCCTCTTCCGCCGGTCCTCAAAGGCCGCCGAATCGACCGGCCTTTACTTCGTTTACACGCGTCTTGCGAAAGGCGATTTCGATCGGCCGTTTCGGCCTTTCGGTCGGCCGCCCGCCATCCGACGGAATCGATCGACCGAACGGAGGGCGGTTCGAAGCGGCCGCTTGCTTTTGGTCCGCTCCCCGGCTGCGCCCCGGATCGTCCGGCCGCTTTCTGCATGACGCGAATGGGCGGCGCCGTCGGCCGCGTTTTGTTTTCGATCGTCGTTCGCATTTGAGGGCCGCGACGGACGGCGGCAGCGGCCATTCGAATTCTTTCCGCTTTTCGTGCATCCCTCTCTCTTCTCCGTTCGTTCACTCGTTCGATTTCAGCCTCCTCCCCAGCCTTCCGTCCACACGCGATGATGTCCGGCGAGATCCACGCGTGCCAAGTTCGGCAGTGGTTTCAACCACATTCACGTGAGTTCGAGGCCGCAGGCAGGGCCGTCATCTGATCCCTTCTGTTCGTTGCAGACCGAAAGTGTTCACGGCGAGCATCACGGTCGTCGGCCTCCTGCTGATCTTCCTCGTGGCCGGCCTGGTGGCCATCGGCTTCAAGTTCGTCGCGCTCTTCTTCTTCGCCCTCAACCTCAGCCTCACGCTGTCGGTGATCTACGGAAATCGCAAGAAGAACCGCTTCTTCTACTGGCCCGCCATCGTGATCGGAGTGAGTGTCCGAAGGACGGAGACCGGCGGCTAATCGTCCACTTGCAGCGCGTCTACGTGATCGTCGGATTCTGCGTGCTCACGTTCTTCCTCACCTACAGCGTAAGTGGAGAGGGGGAGAGTGGGAGGTCCTAATCGCGCGGATTGTTTCAGTTCATGCTCCAATACGACCTCCTCGACAGCATGGGCCAAAAGCGCGAAGGCGGCCTACGACCTCAAATTCGACGAGAAGAACGGAATGCTCCTCGACTCCGTGCACCCTCAAGTGAACTACAACCGCATTCGCTTGCTGAACTCCATGCTCCTGATGCTCATCGGCTACGTCCCGCTCTACGTCCTCCATCGTGCGGTGGAGGGCCTCCAGCTCGGCTACATGTTCCTGAAGTTGGGCTCCACTCCCCAGGCGCTGACCCCCGTCCCGCACTCGGCCGACCGCAAGCAAAACGACTACACGTCCAAGGAGAAGGGCTATCTCGCCTGAATTAACCCCTCTCTCACCTCTTCTCACTTTTTTAATCCTGAATTCCTTCCTTAATTCTTCTAATTTGCTCAATTCCTGTGATTCTTCCCGTCCACTTGTCCCCGAGCCGCGAGTTCGTCCATTGACGAGGCGAACGGGAAGAATGCAGCCAGTTGCGTTATAGTCCAAAAGATATCCCTTCTCCGCCCTTTTGGCCCTCCTCTTACTCTTTTACCCCCCTCCTCTCCTTCTTTAAACACCCTTCTCCATCCTTTTGCAATCCTCCCTTCCGAATGAATTCGATCCCTTTCGGTGTTTCTGCTCTCTGTTGGAGCGTCGGTTGTTGGAATAAACTCCTTTTTGGTTCGTCCTGCCGGTCGTTTAATGGCGGAGACGAAGGGTTTATTCAATGGAAATTGGGGGGACAAAAGTGCGCGAATCGGAAAGGGGGGGATTGGCATTTGCGAGAGGAGGGAAGGGGGGGCAGAACGGAGATCAAAACAATGGGCTTAACACGAAGGCAGGTACAGAATTATTACTTAGAAAGGGTACCTATCGTCGAGGGATCTCAATCAATTTAATGGCGACCATTTGAGCCGAACAGAGGGGGCGGGGAGCAGTGAACGGGCTGATCAGTCGGTGCGGGGACGGAGCGTGGCGTGGATTCGACCCAACTCGGTGGAGATCTCCTTCTCCATGCCGCGCAGAACCTGAAGCAGCGATTGAAGCCACGAGGTTGAGGGGGGGGAACTCACCACTTTGTTCGTGCGGTTCTTCTCGAAGAACTCCTTCGCCTTCGAGAGGGCGAAGCTCAGACGGCGGGAGTCGTCGAAGATCGAGCGGATGAGTTCGGTGAGGGCGTCGCTCAGGTTCGTCTCCATCGCCACCTTCACGCGCTTCACGATCGAATCGCAGTAGAGGGCGAGCGTGTGCAGGTAGTCGGCCAGCTGGGCGACCGAACTGCGGCCGTCGTCCTTCGCGAGGGCGGTGGGGTCGAAGAGCTCCTTCGGCAGCTGGAAGCCGTCCTCCTTCGCTCTGCAATTGGAAAAAAGGAAATGACTGGAAGAAACCCAACCCTCACCCCTTCTGCACGCGGCCTTGCATCTCGGTGGCCATCTTGCCAACCTCCGCCATCATCGGCTTCGTTTTGTCCACGTAGGCGATCAGTCGGCGCACGTAGGCGAGGAGTTTCTTGACCTTCTTGTCGAACTCGTCCTCTTGGCTGAACGACAGGGATGAGGCGAGAAAGGGTGAAGAAAAACGAACCGGATCTCCGCCTTCGGAAAGGCGGCGCACAACTCGTCGAACTTCTGCGTCTTGCTGCGGAGTTCCTCCTGCATGTGGTAGTACTCGACGGACATGAAGGTGGACTGAAAGGAGGCCAGTGAAGGCGAGCGAACAATTCGACCCAACCCTCTCCTTGGCCGGCGGGCTCTTGGGCGACGCGGGACGTCTTCTCCTTCCGTTTGGCGTCCAGACGTTTGGCGAGTTGGGCGCGCAGCCGTTCGACCTCCGCCTGGACGTCGTCGTGGGCCGAAAGCTTCTCGTCCATCTCGCTCAAGTGTTGCTTCAACGCGTCGATGATTTGGCTGCGGTTCTGCAGCTCGACGCACTGCGCCTCCACGGTGTGCTGCAAGGAAGCGATGAGTCTTTCCCTTTCTTCTGCCCACTCACCAACGCCTCCTTCAACTTCTCGTCGGCGGCGTTGTGGTCCAGTTCGAGCTCGCAGACGCGCCGCTGCAGCTCGTTGTTCTCGGCAACGAGACCGTGGTTTTCGTTCCACAGGGCGTCTTTCTCCGTCCGCAGCGCGGCGATGGCGTCATTCCTTGGAGCGCAGCATCGACTCCGAGGGCTGAAAAAAAGAGAGCTTGCCGTTCTCTTCGCCTCGTTCACTCACCGAGGGCGCGGTCGTCCGCCGAGCGTTGGGTCTCGAAGGAGCGGCAGATCCCCTCCAAGCTCTCGTTCAGCTCTGAAAACACACGAAATGGAAGGAGGGAAAGCGGAGGGAACTCACGGCGCGAATCGTCGAGCAACGTGGCCGAAATCTCGCCGCCCCTCAGCCGCATGCCGGAGATTTTCGCGACGAGGCTGCGGATCTGCTCGTCATCGGTGCAGCCGGAGCGGCCGAGCAGGTCGACCAGGAAGCCGGCGGTCGTCTTCAGCTGGTCGAGCAGCAGCTGCAGATTCCGCTTGTACTCCGTGGTGCGGGGCGAGGACGGGGCGAGCGGCGTGTTTGAGTCGACCGATCGATTCACCTGAACGGAGAGTGTAGAACAACGAACGGAAGGAAGAACAAACCGTGATCTCGTGCTCGACTATCACTTCGCGCGACCTGTGCGAGGACGGGCGGAAGGACGAGCGGGAAACCCGCGAGCTGTCCGACGCGCTCTCGTCCATGTTCGAGAAGTAGGGCCGCAACTGCTTGGAGCGGTCCTGCACGTAGCTGGTGGGCGACTGGCGGGCGTCCGTGGACCCGACCGACCGCCCGAGGTGCTCCAGCACCTTCCGCTTGGCCTCGTCCATCACGCGGTGCTCCCGCTCGACGAACATGAGCACCCGCTCGAGCTGCGCCTTCGACCACTCGTCCGATTTGATCGTCGGGGCCTTCCGCAGGCGGTCGACCGTCGTCCGCAGTTCGTCCTGCCGACGGGCCGGCAGAGCGCTTTCGATCGGCCCGCTGCGAGTGGACAGTTGCGTTTGGAAGTGGGCCGAGTGGTCGTCCTCGAGTTGCCGCTCCAGCTGAATGCACTTGTCGTAGATGGCGTTCCGCTCCTGCTCGACATCGTGGAGCTTCTTCTGCAGCGAGCTGACCTCCGACGTCTTCCGCTGCAGTTTGTTGCGGAGTTGAGTCTCCGTTTGGTCGCGGATCGCGCAGGAGCGCGTCTCGCTCGTCCGACAGCTCCGCACAACGAGCGGCCAAAGTGCGCACCTGGAAACAGACGGGAAATGGAAAGAATGGACGGATGGAAACTCACGGATTGATCGGAAGTGCTGCCGGAGATCTGCTCGAGGAAGGGCAGCGCTCGCTTCAGCTCGTACAACTCGCTCGACACCGCGTCGAACTTCCGTTGCAGATTTCGGTTCTCGCCTTCTGAAACACGCGAATCTGCCGTCATGTCACTCGATTCGGGGGCAACAACTCACGCGTCCAGTCCTCGCCTCGACTGCTCGTGCTCGCGAGACTCGTGCGGCTCAGATCGTCGTCCATTGCGAACGCCAGCCGGCGGTAAAATCCGAAAGGAGAGGCCCGAAAAGGGACGCCCGAACGCAATGCGAAAGCCGAATGCCAAGCGCGCCGGTTGCTCGTTCGAAACGCCGATCGCGTTGTGACCGCCGCCGCGTCTTTTTTGGGGCGATCGTTTCGCCAAGCTGCGAACGCAACGCCTAACTGGATTTTCATGGCGTGTGCAAATTTCCGTGTTTCTGTTCGTTGCTTTCAATCGAGTACTCGCGGACTGTGAGTTTGCGGTTTATTTGGACGACTAAGAAAACACACTGTTAACGAAACAAGTGGTGATGAAGGAGTGCAGCAATGAAAGAATATTGATGACTATTTCGAACGAATCAGTTGGGAGCAGATGAGAAGAAGGTTGCGAATGGATGCGAAGAATAGAGGGCGATTACTGCAGATTGCCGGCGATGGACTTCTTTGCGGCTTCGATCAGGTAGAAGAGTCCGTTCAGAGGCTTGGCACATCGAATGAAGGGGTGGTTGAGGAGTTTGCGGGCCGAGAACCGCTTCTCCACGTTCACCTCCAGGGCGGAGTCGATGAAGTCGCGGAAGACGGGCGTGATCTGGTCGCGGGACGGGAAGTCCGGCCGGCCGTTCGTCGCGATCAGGTAGATGGCCTGAAGATGGCAGTCAAGCAGCAGAAGAAATGGCTTGGCACTTACCCTCAAAGGGTTCTCGGTCAAGTACGGCGGCTCTCCTTCGACCATCTCGATCGCCATGATGCCCAGCGACCAGATGTCCACCTTGGGCCCGTACTGCTGGCGAGAGACGACTTCAGGGGCCATCCAGTACGGCGTGCCGACGAGCGTCGTCCGTTTGTTGTGTTCGGCGGAGATTTGGGCGCAGAAGCCGAAGTCGATGATCTTCACGCTGCCGTCCATCCCGAGCAGGATGTTGTCGCTCTTGATGTCGCGGTGGATCACCCGTTGGCTGTGCAGGAACTCGAGAGCTTGAAGGACCTCGCGCGAGACCGCCGCGATCATCCCCTCCTCCATCTGACACTCGGTGACGACGTCCGTGAGCGAGCCGCCCGCCAAGTACTCCATGACGACCCACAGCTCGGCCCCGACCAGGTAGGAGTCCAGGTAGTTCACGATGTTCGGGTGGCGGTGCTCTCGCATCACGAGGATCTCGTTGATGATGAGCTCCTTCTTGGGCTGCGAGGCGAGGTTCATCTGCTTGATGGCCACTTCGGCGCCCGTGTTCGTCTCGACTGCAAACGGGCGGAATACAACGAGGAATGCGGAAGAAGGAAACTTACTGGCCGTGTACACCGACCCCGAAGCGCCCGACCCGATTTTCTCGAGCTTCTGGTATCTGGAAGCCATCCGAACGATCCTTATGATTGTTCTTTTGAACACCCACTTCAGGTCGGGATCTCCGATGGTCACGATCGTCTTCAGGCGCTGGAGAACCTCCGCGTCGGTGATCTTCCGCCGCTTGTGTTTGGGATCGCGGCTGAAGGCGCCGTTGGCGAGCGCGTTCTCGATGCGCGGCGTCTCCTCCTCTTTCGGCTTCGTGTACTGCAAACGAGATGAAATCATGTGGGAATGAATAGTCGTGGAACTCACGATGGAGAGCGTCTTCATCGGGCGCTCGGGGATGAGCGGCGGCGGCGCCTCGTCCGCCTCTTCCTCTTCGGGGACGGACGGCGGGGCGTAATTCTGAGCACGAGCGGGTGATTCGAGCGAATCGAACGAAAACAAACCGGCGGAATGGAATTTAGAACGTTTTCCGTGATGTCCGGCGCGGAATGCTTCTTGTGCGTCTTTGCGTCGCCGCTCGGGGCCTCGGGGCGCGTGTGCGCGTTCGTTTGGTCCGACGAGCGCCCGTTTTTCTGGCCTTCAATCGAGTGATTAATCGAAGGAAGGGTGATGACGTTGCTTACTGTTCAGCGTCTCCGAATCCACGTACGGCCACTCGTTTCTCGTTGCCCTTTCTTCGCGGTGGCGCCCGTGAAGCTGTGCGAGCTGGGGGCCTAGCGGGCGTGGCTCGGGGATTTTGTACGGGATGGTGGGGCGGTCGGGGCTCCGGCTTGAAGCTGCCGAACGGCAGAGAACCCGTGGAGTAGGACGAGGAGGACTTCACGGACGGCGGCTGGCCGTAGCTCTTGCCCGACGCAGGAGGACGAGTAGTGGTGGTGAGCGGGCTTCGGGGCGGTCGGGAACGCGTGCCCGTTCTGCGGACTCCCGTACGAGCCGAAGTAGTTGGCCCCGTTGGCGAACGAGCCGTTCGAGGAGTAGTCGTACGGGATTGCTGATCGCGTCTGAAGAAGACAAGTGGGCGAAAGTGCCGGAAAAGGAGGACCCACGGTCATAACTCGGCTGCAGCCACTTCTGCTGCTGCTCGTTGTTGCGGGTGTAATACTTGAGGGCGTTCAGGACGGCCTGCGGGTTCTGCTGCTGTTCCTGCTTGCTGATTTGCGACTGCTGCAGGAGGCGGGACCAGTTCTCCGGCATGCCCTGAACACAAACAACGAGACTCGAATAAAATGAACATAAGAAAGGGACAAACCGTGAATTCGCCCGTCTGAAAGCAAAAGGAAGTCAGTAAACGAATGAGAAGAATCGAAAGGAACGTACAGTAGCGTTGTAGCCCACGTGGACGGTGTGCTGGAAGTCCGACGGGTGGGAGATCACCGGCTTGTTGTTCGGGCGCTCTTTCTCCTTTTTGGCTGCAAGTTCGGAGTGGGGATCACGACAAATCGGCTCAAGGACTCACTTTTGCCCACGGCGAACGCCTTCGTTTTCTTCGGCTTCTTCCCATTGGTCGCCGCAGAGCCGCCGAAGCCGAACAGGCCGCCGCCCGTGGGTTCGCGCGGCAGGGGCTTCAGCTCGACGGAGTTCAGCGGCGACGAGTTCGACGTGCTGGAGCTGTAGCGCAGCGGCGGGGGCGGCGGGCGTTCGTCGCGCATCGACGACATCGTGCTTCGTGCGGGTGGGTGGGAGGAGGCTGCAGTCAAACGGGGGACGGACGGCTCACAATCCTCGCGACGCCCACGACCATTCGAGCATCCGCCGCTGTCGACCTGAACGAAACGGCTGTTAATTCTGTCGTGCACTTAGATTAATTCACGGAACAGGACGCGGAATGACTAATCAACTCGAAATACAAAGGAATGTGAACAGAAGGGGCTGTGTGATCATCTGTGAGTGAAATCAACGTCAAAGAACAACCGCCTCTCTGGCCTTCGACGCGTGCGGATTTTTGTTATCGTACTGCCGCGATCTGCAGGCGAACGGATTTGGGCAAAACAACAGAACCGGCGATTATTTTGCATGGCAGTTGTTAAAATCAAGGAAGAATTGATTGGAAACTCGCTGTTTTATCGGCTGAGGAAAGAAGTGAGTGATTAGTACAAAAGAGAAGCTTCAAATCGATGTCCCGCAATCTGTTCAAAACAAATCCCCCAACTGGAAGCAACAGCGCGGACGCCCGCAATTGCCCGTTGTCGCCATGAGCCGCGCGGCAAGGGAGCGCTGGGCGAACAGACGGGCGAGCGGGCGAGCGGCGGCGATTGATCGGAGCGGGGCGAGAAAGGAAGAGTTGTCTACGAGCGAATCGAAATACAGATGGCGCATCCCGTTTCACCCCTTTCCCCCTGCCCCCTGCCCGAAAGCCGACCGCCCCGATGATTGACGAGCCGCCCGCTTCGTCCGCGTTCGGGGCGGCCGGGCGGGCGGCGGGGGCAGCGGGCGGATCGGCGAGTGGCCGCCGCCGGCTGACTCATGGATTGAAGGCGCGCGGGATCGTGGAGAAACAAGAGTGAGTAATCAAATCAGTTCGATCAACGATATCGAATGGATGCCCGTTCGTGTCAATGCCCATTTTGCCCACTCGTCATGGACGAAGAGCCAGATGCATTGGGCGTTCCGAGTGACCGTCCCCGCATTTATGCATTCGAATCTCCGCCCGTTCTTTTGGCCAACTGAAACTCCGCCTTTTTTGGCCAAAAGTTCGCCGTTTTTTCATTAATTCCTGAAGCCAACCGAACGAAATTTATTTTACGATTCCGAGGGGCACCACCAACCGCCACCATGAGCCCAACAAGGGAATTTAATTGGGAAACCGATGAAAAAGCGGCGACGTTCATTTCCGCTCGCGAGATCGCGAGTATTTCGGGCATTCCATCGTTCAAAGTTCTGCCGTCTAATTAATCACGTGAACGAACGGAAGGCGGGACACCCGCCCACCAGCCGGAGGTCAGCGGTCAGCCGGCCGTTGGACCGGCGGCGGCGGAAGTAATTTTGAGCCCCCGGCACAAAAGGCGACAGCCTTGCGCCCGCTTGACCGCCGACCGCCCAAGTGGCCGCCCGGAGGTTCGGAACCCCCAAACGAAGAGGAGAACGTGGATTCGAACTCAATGGTCACGTCGCAGGAACGCGCCCACGCGTGAAGATCGCCGCCCACGCCGAGGTCCCGGGCGGGAATCGAGCAGTGGCGTCGGGGGTTGAAATGCGATGCAAGCACGGGTGGAAACCAAAAGTCGTCTCACGATCGAAGCGAAATTAAGAGCGGCTGGTGGGAATTGCGGTCGTGATCGAAGGAATGCGGAGAACGATGAAGCGGAAGTCGCCCGCCCACCACAAGCGGCGCGATCTCGAATTTCGCCTGCCGATCGAGCGGCCGGCCGAACAGTCGGGAATCCCGAACGAATTCGACCGCCGGCCGTCTCGAATCCTTCCACCAGTCGACCGACAAACCGACTGTTCACGGGAACGAAACCTGTTGAGGCGGTGATGGAACCCCTACTCGATCTCTCTGGTGAAGGGAATTAACTTGTCACAAACGAGTGCTTCTCTACATTCCGGAAATACCTCTCGCGGAGAATGGTGTTTTACACTCCTTGGCTCTTGCATGGGCTCCAAGAACGATTGACGAAAACGATGCTTCTTGTAGCAGGCGGTAAATCAGAAAGCAGGATCGTGTAAGGAAGGAGAATAATGGAGCTGGTTTGCTGCTAGAAAGTTAAAGAAACGACGCGAATTTTGATGAGCAACCGAACGGCAGGAAGGCAGAAGATCACGTTCGAATTCGCCCGCCTTTCCCCCATCGATCGCACCTGCAGGCAGGAAGGCGACCCGGCAGTCGCTCGTCATCCGCCGAACTGATTGATCGGAGAACAAGCGGAAATGTCCGGCCGACCTGCGAACATATCCCCGAAATTCACGGGGGGGAACACGAGCGGGAAACCGGCGAGCGTTCGGAATTGCAGGGCGGCGAGCGAACAAAACGACTCACTTTCCACCCTGTTCTTCCCGTGATGCGCCCTCCAGTCAAACAAACGAACCGAAAGGACGGGCGGCAGCCGGCGGCGTGCGTCGGGCGAAACCGAGCGGTTCGGGCGACAAAAAACGCGAAAATCGCTGCTCGGGATTGTTTTCAGAACACGCACAAGAGTTCGCGAGTTCGCCGTTTGATCGCTGGAAGTCGTTTCGATTTCGAGTGATCTTCCGTGATTCACGCAGTTCGTTCATCGAGAATGCAAAGCAGTGCTGTCTGGTTGTGCGGGAGAAGCGAAGGGCAAATGGAACGGTCTAGTAAACGGTCGGAAGAATCTGCCGCCTTGTTGCGCATTCCTCGTCGTCCACTTCCGAAGTGGAATTCCGTTAGCGGCGGGCAAAGTTCGACGAAAGCGATCGCCGAAAGCAAACCGCAAGGCGGCGAGTCGCCGAAGGTCGCCGCCCGCCCGCCCTTCACGGCCTTGAACACGCACGAGAAACAACGAAAGAGGAGGCCACTCGCTGGGTGGGAGGAAGTGATCGAGTAATCAATCCAGCAAACGGCCCTCGGCTCGGGATTTGCGCCCGTCCGCAGCGAGACGAGCGGCGGATCGAACGACCCGTGCGCAAATATTTGCGAGCGGCCGGCGGACGTCCGAATCGCCCGCAATCCCCGCAGCCAGCAGCAGAAAGAGGAAGAAAGGAGGGGCAGAACGAACGCGTGTGTACGTGGACGGGACGGGAGATGCACATGTGTGCGTGACGTAAAGCGGGCGCAACAAACGCCCAATTAAAACAAATTGGGGGTATTTCGGAGCGAAACGAGTGGATTCAAATGGCTGCATAAAACCTTCCATTCTTCTAATTGCAACATTCGAAGCAGCCGCCTTCTCGCGGCAACGTGACCACTCGCCGTCCGCCTTCTCGGCTGCCCACCGCATGAGTCAACCGCCGAATGCAAACGAGACGACCGCCAGCAGGGCCGCCATCCGACCGCACCGCCCGCCCGGCCCCCTCGCCGATCACCTGCCGCTTCCAATTGGGCACAAATCAAGTGGACATGCGGCCGGACGGCATTTGAACTCGACGGTCAGCTGTTCGCCCCACTTGACAGGCCGCTCCTCCGGCTTCTGTTCGGCTCCACCGCTTGATGACGAGTGGAAAGCGAACAGAAGTGATGGAAATTCGATTAGCGGAGTGATCAAAACGACAAGCCGAGTGACCGCAACTCCTTTCTTTCTGCTAATTGAACAAACGGAAAGGAACTCCACTACGAACTCGAAGTGTCGCCTCAATCAACACTCCCCGGGCGGCTCTAATCAACGCCAAATGACCCTCCGAAGCCGGGTGGTCACTTCGAGCGGCGGTCGAGTGTCCTCGAAAGCGATCCGCGGCAAGTGTTCACGCCTGCCGGCCCGCTTTGTTGTGAGTGGACGAGCGGGAGATGTGAGCAATCGATGAGCAACGGGGATTTCTGCCCACCTTCCGGCCGGGCTGATTGATAAGCGGGCGGAGCGGAGAGGTCGCTGTTCGAATCGAAAGCGAAGGCAATAATTCGCGGCCAACATCCCAACCATCGTGTGCAAGGGGAAGAACGAAACAAACACCCAATTAAACGCCGCAATGAGCGCCGTATCCAACGGTAAACGCCGGAGAAAACTCTCGACCGGACGGGCGAATCGGAGAACGGGGCGGCGGATTCCGGTTTGTTTCTCGAATGTCCGCCGCCCGCATCGCCGCGCCGATCCCGCCCCGCCCGCCCGTCGTCTTGTTAATGAAGAGAGACGACGGCCGACATGCAAATGAAAAACGTCGAAATCGAAAGCGGGCGGTGATTCGATTTGGGGCGAGGGCGGAGAGGAAAGGTGTTGAAAAGAACTGCATTAGCCTCCTTACAATGAACTCGTCTGACCTCTTTTATTTGGAGAACTTGAAATAACAACGAAAATCAACAATCAATCCTCGGGAATCAATAAGAAGCGTAGTGGTTGAAGCGGTAAAGGCGGACCGGTCCGGCTCGCCTCGCCGAAGGCCGCCAGGCCGCCGTTGGGCGAGAAGTCGGCCGCGCAGAAGTGGCTCTTGCCCAGCATTTCCTGCTTGGGCCGGGAAGTTCTTGAAGACGGTGCCCGACTGCATGTGCACCACGCGGTAGGCCATCGCCTGAACGAGAGCGACGAGGAGGGTGAACAGAAAGGAAGAAGCAGAGGGTCACCTTGTCGCGCGACCCAATGGCGAGCATCTCGTTGTTTCGGTTGAATTGGAGGAAGTTGACGGCGGTCGTCAGGTTGGTGAGCGCGTAGAGAGGCGTGGGCTCCACACTGGTGTTGATTTCGGCCGTGTTGTAGACGTTCACGATGCCCGTGTTGGAGCCGCAGGCCACGAACTGGTCGTTGGGGCTCAAGCTGAGCGTGGTGCCGCGGAAGGAGCCCTCGTCCTGGAACGTGTGCTGACTCTTCAACGAGCGCAGGTCCCACACGTAGCTGATGCCGGTGGCTGCAAGTCGAGCGATCGATTCAAATCGAGTCCACGAGGAACTCACCGGTCAGCGCGTAGAGTTTCTTGTCGTCGGCGGCCGAGAAGCACAGGTCGGAGACCTCCGAGTTGGCCTTGAAAGTGTGCACGTGTTCCATCGTCTTAGCACGAACACGTGGACCTCCAGCTGGGCGACGACCGCCAACAGGCGGCCGCTTGGCGACACGCGGCAGTGAACGCCCGAGCCGAAGCGGCCGCTCTTCTCGATTCCTGAACAAAAGGGTTGAATCAAAGGATTGAAGCGAACACTCACGTCCGGGATACTCGAATTGATTCAAGTGGCCGTCCAGCAGGTTGTACGAGTAGAACGAACGCTGAAATCGTCCGCTGTTCAATGGGCTGCCCGTTGCCCACTTACGCTCTTGGACGAGGAGAGGAAGGCGGACGCGCCGTCGTCGTGCAGGGCCATGTACTCGAGGTTGAAGCGCTTGATGTTGACGCTCTGCAGGAAGCAGTCGCCGCGCGGTCGTTGCAGGTTGGTCGTCGATTCGGCGATCTGAAAACAAGATTGAAAACGGAAAGAACGAGTGAAAGTACGCACTTGGAAGAGCTGGACGGTGGACGGACCGCCGACCACCAGGACGGGCTGCGTGGGATGAAAGCGGAGAGCTCGAAGGCCGCCCGAGTGGTGGGCGGCGGTGGGGTCGGGCAATCGGTTGGCCTGGAGGTACTCGCGGGGCAACGCGTGGCCCTTCGTCAGCCACTTCTTCGAGGTTTTGGTCATCCCGCTGAGAGCGGCGATCGCATCCTCTTCGTCCGAATCCTCCGAGTCGTCCGCCTTCTTCATCTCCTTCTTTCTCTTCTGCAAACACAAGCCGGTGGATGGTGCAAAGATGGGGGACAAACCTTCGATCTTCTGCACCCATTCGGGCTTTCGGGCGACTCCCGCGAGGTCTGCGTACTTCTGCCGCAGTTCTTTCCCCATCTGCTTTGCATTCCCGCGTCGACTGAAGTCCTGGCCGATCTTCGAGTCGGGCGCGATTTTCCGCAGGTAGGAGACGTCCACGGCCGCATTGGCGTCGTCCTCGTCCTCCCAAACAGGGCGGCCGACGGCGTCTGGAATGGAGCGGTTGATTGGAAGGAAGGCAATGTGAGGAAACGCACCTTCTTTGCTTTCTTCACTTGCGGCTCCTCGGCGTCCGACTTCTCGTCCTCGTCGCTCTCGCTGGACTCGTCCTCCGACTTGACGGCCCACAGGGCGGTCGACGAGCTGCCCGTCCCGAAGAGGCGGAGCTCCAGTTCGCGCTGCTTTTCTTCGTCGACCTCCCGCTTCACGCCCGTCGTCTTCGAGCTCGCTTCCTTCGCGACTTCGGCCATCTGAAAGCGAAACGGTGAACACACGAATGAATCACATGGTCGGATATTGGCGGTCTTCAACCACTCGCTCGATGCCCAACGGAAGAGAAACGATAACGCGTGTTTATTGTTGAAAAGTGATAGATAAGCTTGCATTACATGTAGGAGGGAGGGGGAGGACGTTAGATAACAACTGAATAACTTGAGTTCATTTTTGTTCATTTCCGTTTCGATGGATCTCCGCTCCGCTCGCTCAGTTGCCGTGCGGATCTCCCGGCGAGTAGTGCGGGGAGGAGGGCGAGTACGCTGAAACAAACGACGATCAACCAAATTCGGAAGAGGCAACTCACTCGGCGACGAGGGCGAGAACGACGGGCTCGACGGCGAGTAAACTGAAAGCAAACGGAAGGAATGAGCGTGAAGGAGGGACACCCACTCGGAGAAGACGGCGAGTAGTGGGGGGAACTCGGCGAGTACACGGGCGACCTGCAAACAATCGCCCAATGAACGAAATCGGGAGAGAGAACGCACGAAGGCGAGTACTGCGGCGAGGAGGGGCTGATCTGCGGACTCGACGGACTGATCTGCGGGCTCGAGGGCGTGTACGCTGCAACAGAAGCGATTAGCGAAGAGAATCGAGCGATTTGTGGCCTACCCGGACTGCTCGGGCTGTACACGGGGCTCCTACAAAAGGAAAAGAGATCATGAAGTAAAAGTAAAGAAGGTAGAACGAACGAGGGCGAGTAGCTCGGACTCCTGAAAGGAAATGAATCGATTGAACGGAAGAACCTGGAGAAATAAAACGTACGAGGGGGAGTAGGACGGAGAGCTCGGCCCGCCGCTGTATCCTGCAAGTAGAATCAATCAGATAAATTATCCACGAGTTGTTGACTCACGAGGAGAAGTCGCCGAGTAGGCCGGAGAACTATAACGGGACTAATCGGTCAAACAAACGAATCCATTAGAAGAAACAAACGATGGCGAGTAGGACGGCGACCTAAAAGCGGCAGATGATTTTCCGAACCAAAAACGGAAAGAACGTACGTCGGCGAGTACGAGGGCGACGCCGACCGGTAGGACGGGCTCCTGCAAACAGCAAACGATTGAACGAAAAGATCTCTTTGGCGAGTACGTGGGCGAGTACGACGGCGAGCTCATCGTGCCCGAGTAGCGTGGCGAAGTGGCCGAGTAGGCGGGACTCCTGCAAATGCCGAGCGATCAAACGGAAACAAGCGGGTTGGACGAACGAGGGCGAGTAGCTCGGGCTCCTGAAGGAAAGAAGGATTAGAAGAGAAGGGAATTAAGAAAGAGGGCTTACGTGGGGGAGTAAGGACGGCGAAACCGAACGGTAGGACGGGCTCCTGAAGACAAACGAGCATCACGAAACGAAGCTAAAAGAAACGAACGTCGGGGAGTACGAGGGCGAAGTCAGGTTGTTGTAGGCGGGCGAAATGGCCGCATAAGCGGGAGACCTGCAAGCATTCGGTCAACAAACGAAAGCAAAAGCAGAAATCGAACGTCGGCGAGTAGGAGGGCGATCTGAATTGAGTCAACAGTCAATAATCGAATGAATTGAACACAAGACTCACGTGGGCGAGTAGCCGGCCGCATTCGCGTTGTAGGCGGGACTCATCGCGTACGCCGGGCTCATCGCATCGCGCGGACTCGCGTAGCCCGGCGAGAAGCCGCCCGGCGAGCCGATCCGCGGACTGTACGCGTCCTGGTAGGAGGCGGGCGAAAAGCCGCTGTCGCTGCCCACGCCGGCCGGCGAGAAGGCGCCGCCGGGCGTCATGCCGCCGCCGCCCATCGGAGACCACGCCTCGCCGGCGTAGGCGGGCGTGTGCGAGGTGATGAACGGGAGTGGCGCGGCTCGGACTGCTCAGGTGCGAGGCCGAGGGCGAGGACATTCCGTTGTCCATGAAGAAGGACGAGAAGGCGGTCATCGCGTTCGCTTGGATCTCCATCCCGAGCTTGCACTTCTCCGAGTCGAGCACCAGGTCGAAGCAGCCGGTGCCCGCCTTGGCCATCTGCCCGAGCATGATGTTCTCCGAGACGCCCTTCACGGGGTCCACCTCCGCGTGGACGGCCGCCTTCATCAGGATGTCGACCGTCTCTTCGAAGGAGCAGCGCATCAGCGCGCCCACTTCCTGCCGGTTGATCCCGTGCCGCGTGATCGCCATCAGGTGGCCCTTGGCCGTCATCACGTCGCAGAGAAGCGCCAAGTGCCGGTAGTTGACGTACGAGCCGTCGAAGCTGATCACTTGGTTCATCTCGCGCTCGATGGCCTTCCGCACGGCCTCGATGCCGAGCACCTCGAAGATCTCGCAGATGTCGTTGGTGGTCGTCCGCTTCGGGTCGACGGACTCCTCGCTGAGCACCCGCAGGAGGGCCGTCCCGTCTGTCTCGAGCAGCCACTCGGAGACCATCTGGAAGCCGCCGTCCGGGAGTGATCAGCACGCGCTTCTTGTCCTCGGTGGTCGGCTTGTGCATGTAGACCTTGGTGATGGCCTCGATGCCCTGCAGTGTGAGGTCGCTGAGCATGTTGTTCTCGATGCAGTGAAGGAAGGCGTCGTCTTCCATCTTGTCGAGTTGCTCCTGAAAGAATGGGGATGATCAACTGCGGTTCGCCTTCAAAACGAACCTCCGTCTGCTTCTCGGCCGGGTGTTTGGTCAGGCGGATGTGGAAGACGAGGTCGTCGGCGTTGTCGTCCGAGTAGATCACTTGAAGGTCGTTGCCGAAGCCCTCGATGATCTTCCGGCTGATGCCCTCCATGGTGAGCTTCTTGTCCGTCATTCTGAATGCCCCCAATTAATGAGCGAGTCCCTCCTCTTCGCCCACCTCTTGCGGTCCATCAGCAGCCGCAGCAGCCACGGACCCGCACTCCCCGGATCGACGTCGGGCATCTCGTAGAAGAGTTGGACCCAGAACTGGTCCTCCTCGATGCACGTGTCCACGATCCCCGGGTCGTAGTAGATGCCCGTCTCGGCCGTCACCTTCCGAAGGGTCGTGTGCTCCAGACGGCAGAGGACGTCCTTCGCCTTCTCCGCGTCTTTGGCGGCTTGGCCCTGCACGAGAACGAATTGAAATGTGCGGAGAGAAGGGAACTCACGAGAAGGAAGACGGTCAAAGACGGCGTCTTGGGCTTCTTGCTGACGTTGATGATCTCCTTCAGACGGGGCACACCGAGGGTCACGTTCTTCGCGGACACACCGGCGTAATGGAAGGTGTTCAGGGTCATCTGGGTGGCGGGCTCTCCCAACGACTGGGCGGCGAGGGCGCCGACCATCTCGCCCGGCTGCACGATCGCCTGATTGAAGCGGTTGTGGATCTCGCCGAGGATCCACTCGAAGGCCTCCGCATTCAGCTTGTGGTGTTTGGCCATCTGCTTGGAGGAGAGGGTGGAGCGGAGGAGGATGTTGATGAGGAGCGTGGCGTTGTACTGCGCCTGCTTGCTGATCTGGTCCTCTCCCGTCACGATCTTCAGCTTCTTGGCCATCTCGCGAACGCCCTCGATCACTTTGAAGGGGCTCAGGTCGCAGCGTTTGCGCATGTCCACGTGGAAGATCTTCTGCGCGTTCCAAATGAGTCGCTGCAGGTTGCAGGGCAGGTGGATCTTGACGTTGGGCGAGGGGAAGATCGTACGGAGAAGTTGGCGGTCTTCTTTCAACTGCGCCCACTCCTCGTCGAGCAGGGCGTCCAACTCCTCGCTGCAGTTGATCTCCTTCTGGACGGCGTCTGAGTAGAGCTCCCGCATCTCCCGCTGGTTGCCGATGTCCAGCCGGTACTCCTTCTCGAAAAGGGCGTTCGTGGGCTTCAGCGTGCCGAGCGTCTGGCTCTCGACCCACATGCCGTCGAGGCCGTCCTCGCCGTAGCGCAGCTGGACCATCTGCCCGACCGCATTCCGCACCGTCCCGTCGTAGTTGACCATCACCGACTCCATCGCCTTGATCAGACGTCGCTGGCTGCAAACCATAGGATGTAAACGAAGGAAGAAAGACGGCGCACTCACATGTAGCCCGTCTCTGCGGTCTTCACGGCCGTGTCGATCAACCCCTCGCGGCCTCCCATCGCGTGGAAGAAGAACTCGGCGGGCGTGAGGCCAGCCAAGTAAGAGTTCTCAACAAAACCGCGCGAGTCGGGACCGTTATCATCTTTAATGAAATGAGGCAGTGTTCGGTGACGGAAACCAAATGGAATTCGTTTGCCTTCGACGTTCTGCTGCCCCACACACGCGATGACCTGCAAACCGAAAGGATGAGTGGGAGTTCTTGCTGCTTGAAGCACGAACCTGCGAGATGTTGATCTTCGAACCCTTGGAGCCGGCGACCACCATAGCTTTGAAGTTGTTGAACTCGGAGAGCGAACGCTGGGCGGAGGATCCCGTTCGGTCACGCGCATCGTTGAGAATTCGGTTCACGTGGTTCTCGAAGGTCTGCCGGAGGGTGTTGCCGGGCGTGGGCTCGAGCTCGTCGTTGTGCGCCCGCTCGATCACGTCCACCACGTCCTGCTTGGCGCGCTTGATGGTGTCCTGGATGTCGCGGTAGGTGGACTGGTCGGCGATCGTGTCGCCAATGCCGATCGTGTGCCCTTCGGCCAAGAGCCATGCGTTGACCAGCAATTGAATGTGAGAGTAGAAGTGGGCGGCCACCTGATGCCCGAGCTCCAGCGTGATCACGTGCAGCAGATTGCCGGCCGAACGCCCGACCGTCCGCGAGCACACGATGCCGGAGAGGAGTTCGCTCCGCTCGATCAACACTTTTGTGTCTCCGGGCGAAATCCACTTGTACGGTCCGTTGTCTTCATCGTCCGGATGCGTGGAGTGCGTTCGGAGGCAGTTCACGGAGCCTGCAAGCAATCAAATAAGTTCCCATCCTTTCAATCGCTCCTGTTTGTCGTGAATCAGGGATGTACGACTCGAAACTACAGCCGATGCAAACATTCCCGTTCGACCGCCCTGTTTCGTCGCTCCCGACCGCCGCCCGAAGATCCTGGGGGGGGGTCTTCGCTTTGTGCACAAATCTGAACGCCAAATCGAACGTTTGAGGTCGATTGGCGTGAAAACATGTGCACACTCCGACAAACGAGAATCACGTGGAAGGAGGACCTACCGGGGATGATCATCGAGAAGAGCTGCTTGCCCGTCCACAGCGGCTTGGGCTTGAGGATGGCGGGCGTGGGGATCTTCCCGTCCCAGTCGGGGTAGTGCAAGCACAGGTCCATCACTCGGGGCAGCTCGATGAACACGTCCCGCTTGGTCATCATGCGGACGGCGGTGAGCGTGTCCTGCACGATGCCCATCACCGGCTTGTTGGCCTGCGGGGTGATCAGCTGGCGGGGCACCATCGCGATCTCCATGATCTCCGCGCGCGTCTCCAGCGACTGCGGCAAGTGGAGGTTCATCTCGTCGCCGTCGAAGTCGGCATTGTAGGGCGTGGTGACGGAGAGGTTCATGCGGAAGGTGGACCACGGGAGCACCTTCACGCGATGTCCCATCATGGACATCTTGTGCAGGGTGGGCTGTCGGTTGAACACGATGATGTCCCCGTCGCGCATGTGCCGCTCCACCCGATAGCCGGGCTGCAGGTGGAGGTCGGCCGCTCGCGGGTGGTAGCGGAGGTCCACGCGCGCCCCGTTCTCGCGAATGATGTACTTCGCGCCCGGGTACTGAGTGTCGCCCCGATTCACGAGTTCTTGCAGCCTGAACGGACAATTGGAAGAATTACTCGGCGGAGAGGGTGCTCACTTGTCGATGTTGAACGGGGTGACGATCTCCGGGAACGTGAGGTTCTGGGCGATTGTGCGGGGAACGCCGATGGTGTCGATCGGCAGGTTGGGATCGGGCGTGATGACCGTGCGGGCGGAGAAGTCCACCCGTTTGCCCATCAGGTTGCCGCGAATTCGGCCCTCTTTGCCCTTCAGCCGCTGCTTGATCGACTTCAGCGGCCGGCCGCCCTTCTGCGTGGCCTGAAGCGAACGGAAAGGAGTGAGTGGGAGGAGATCCTCGAGAATTTACCGTCGGGATGCCCGGAATGCAGTTGTCCGTCATCGTGGCAACGTGGTACTGGAGCAGCCGAACGTCTTCGGCGAGCACGTGAGCGGCGGCACCTCCGGACTCGTTGCTGAACACAAGCGGAATCAAATGAGAGAAGTGGGCGGATGAACTCACTTCCGGAGCTGCGTGTTAGCCTTCACGATGTCCGACAGCTTGTGCGTGAGATCGTCCTGGTTGCGGGCCGAGCCGAACGTGACGACGGCCGGCCGAACGGCGAGCGGCGGCACGGGCACCACCTGGCAGATGAGCCAGTCGGGGCGCGAGAACTTCGGGTCGAGGCCCATCGTCTCGATGTCCTCATCGCTCACGCCCTTGAAGATCTCGAGCGCCTTCTCGGCCGTCAGAACGATCTTCCGCTCCTGCAACCGAGCGAACGATCATTGCGAGCAGAAGGACGGGGAACTCACTTGCGTGTCCTCGTTCACGTTCTTCTTCCACTCGGCGAACACCTCGAGGCCGACCCGCCGGTAGGACGGTTGGTAGCGACCGCATCCGCCGGTCTTCGTCTCCTTCTCGAGTTCGTCCATGTCGTCCACGTTCATGTTCTCGAGAGCCTCCGCACCCTCGCACACGTGCTTCGACTTGCACATGTCGTAGATGGGGGTCATGCGACGGGCGAGGTTTCCGCGCGTCTTGTGCACGATCTCCTTCACCTTCGGGTTGTCCTTGTCGATCAACAGCCGGCTGCAGTAGAAGCACACGCATCGCAAGAACTGCAAAGGGGCGAATCAAAAAAAATCGATCGGCGAGACGAACCTTCAGGGTTTCGCTCAAGAAGCCGATGTGGAAGACGGGTTTGGCCAACTCCAGGTGCGCGAAGTGGCCCGGGCAGTCGCTCAGGTTGCCCGCACACGTGTTGCAGCGGCCGCGTTTGTCGATCACGCCCTGCCGCGGGTCCATCAGGCCGCCGATCTTCGGCTTCCCGTTCTCGTAGATCTCCGCGTACTGGATCTCGCCCACCGACATTTGGCGCTGCAAACTTACGGGTTGATCGAAGAAAGAAACAAAGGAAGAACTCACGATCTCGTCCGGCCCGAGGACGCCGAACTGGACCCGCTTCACCTCCTTCAACGGCGCCCGGAAGTCCTGCCCGACGAGTGCCATCTTAACCCTGGAATCCGCAAGAAATTATTGTTTTGTTCCGCTTATTCCCGCACAAATTGTTCGACCGATTTCTTCACTCGAAATTCGTTCAAGTGAGGAGCGACGCACGACGGAGCCGCTCACCCGCATTGAGAAAGACGCGGCCGCGGCCGTCTGCTGCGACGGAAGGCCACGCGGAAAACAGCGCGTCCACTTCCGCTGCCCGCCCATTCGAACGGGAATTTTCGAGGAGCGCGGGGATCTTCGGCGAGCGCGTTCTTCTGATGAATGTTCCGGGTTTTCTTGGCGAATAGGAAGTGGATTCTCCTTCTTTCTCCAACCTTCTCACTCATTCGAACATTTTCGAGTTTATTCGGCCGACGAACAACAAGGAGGGCGGGCGGGAGGAAGCAGAGGAAGCAATCGGGAGACGAAAAAGGCAACACTTGATGATCAACAGCAGTAACAATCGTGTAGAAAACTGAGAAGAAACAATCCCGAAGGCACACGAGCAGCAGAAAAAGGAGGGACGGACGGGCGGAGGCGATCACGAGGATTGAGCTTGCGGAGCCGCCGCCGTGATTTGTTGGATTTTCTTCTGGAGCGCCTCCGTGATCACGTGCAAGGTCTCGTTCTTCTCCTCGATCACCTGCAAACGGGCGGAATAAAAACAGGAAGGAAAAACGGGAACTCGCCTTCCGCAGGGACGTCAATTGACCGCGCACGAACTCGATCTTCCGCTTGTAGAAGTCGACCGCTCGGCCGGTGCTCATCTCCACGTAGTAGCCCGTGCCGATATCCACGATCGTCTTCGTCGGCTCCAGGATCTCGCCCTTCATGAACAGCTGAACACGCGAGCAATCAGTTAAACGAAAGAAATCGAGAAAAGGCGGGAACTCACGGTCGTCGTGAGCGGGACCAGCGACGATTGCCCGACTTTGCACTCAGCCATCTTCTCGGCGGCCACTCGGGCCTGTTCGAACAGCTGGAGCGCCTTCCGGAGCGAGTTCGAGGACTCCTGCATGAACTCCAGCTCGGCCTGCACGGTTTGGCGCACGTTGGAGAGTTGCTCCGGCGAGAGCATGTTGATGTCGACGCGTTGGGTCATGGCTGCGGTTGGCGGGCGGTGGATGAGTTCAACAACACGGAGCGAGGATGGAAAGAGAATTCACGGCAAAATCGGCGAGAAAGCGAGCGCAAGGGGCGGCGAGGCGCAGGCTGCAGCGAGCGGGCGACAAGCAGGCGGCTCGCCTTCCAATCGCGTTGGGTCGCGCGTCCACTCAACTCGCCTGTTCATCCACGACTCCCCGACCAAAATGGAGGCCCAACTCGCCAACCAGCTGATCAAAGCGGCCACGCTCGTGGAGCAGAAGGTGGACGGGGAGCTGAACAAGCTGGACAATCTGGACGACGACGGGCTCGAGGAGATCCGCCGAAAGCGGCTCGCCGAAATGCAGAAAGTGCAGGAGAAGAAACAGGTGAGTTCCCTCTCCCTCTTCTCTTCCATTTTGCCCCTCTCGATTGCAGCAACTGCAGGCCAGCGGGCACGGCAAACTGACCGAACTGAGCGGCGACAAGGAATTCTTTGAGGCCGGCAAGCAGGCGCCCAAACTCGTCTGCCATTTCTACACGCAGAACACGGAGAAGTCGCAAGCCGTTGAGAAGATCCTCGAGAACCTGGCCCGCTCGAATTTCTTCACGCGTTTCGCCCGGCTGAACGCCGAACGGGCGAGTGGACGGAATCGGATCCTTCATTCTCTACTCGTTTGTTTTTAGTGCCCCTTTCTGGTCGAACGCCTCCGTCTGACGAGCATCCCGGTGATCGCGATCGTCCGCAACGAGAAGATCGTCGACTACCTCCGCCTCGCCGACAAGCTGGACAAGAGCGTGCCCGAATTGGAAAAGCTGATCGAGCAGAAGCTCTTCGAAGCGGGCGCCATCGAGAAGGTCCGCCCGACCGCCCAGCCGAAGACCACGACCGTCACGAAGAAGACCATTCGAGGACACGATTCGGACGAGGACTCCGACTACTGACCACCATGCCCGGCCGCACTGCCGCCTGCACTTCCAATCGTCCGATCGCCCGCATTGACCGTCGATCTCGTCAATCGCTCCCACTTTCTATTCGCTTGCTATCGTTTGAATAAACGGCCTTCAGTGGACGAACAAAAGAAGTTTATTACAAAAGAACGTAAGGCGATTACGAAAGGCGGGAGTTGAAGCGAAGAAATCTCGTTAAAGCTGGACGGGGTCGATCAACGAGGAGTGAATGCCCGGTAGAACCGAAAGGACGTTCGAAGAAGAGCGGGTGGAAGTACAAGGGTATAACTGAAAAAGAAGAACAAAGGACGGAGGAGATTCGAGTGCGGAAGTCGTGGGATTGTCGAGCGTTCAGACGGCCACTCCGCGGAGGCTGTCGTCGCCGTAGAATTGGTGCTCCTTCTTGGCGGAGATGTACGTGGGACGGGAGTGCGGAATGTACAGCGGCGGCTCCTGGATGATCGATTCGGCGTCGACGGTGAAGACGGAGAGGCTGCAGAAGACGAGGACCATCAGGATGAAGCGGCCGAGCAGGTTGATGCTCTGGCCCACGTGGCGGAACAGCTTGGTCACGTGTTGGGTCAGCTGCAACAAACGAGCGGATAGACGGGAGAGAATGGACTGGAACTCACGACTTGCACGCCACTCTCATCGGCGATGTTGTACAGTTGTGTCGAGGTGGTCTTCTGGAGCTCGTCCATTCGCCAGTAGATCTCCAACCCCACGTACACGAGCACGACGATCAGGATGGCTCGCTAAAAGAGCGAGGAGTCATTCGAAGAAGTCCAAAAAGGGCACGTACCAAAAAGAAGACCGCCAGATGGATGAGCATGCGGATGCGGCAGACGACGCCGACCAGCAGCAGGAGGGCGAACGCCTCCGTCAGGCAGACGGCCACGAACGGCGGGATGCGAGCGGAATTCTTCGGACCGATCAGCGGATCCGGCGTGTGCGTGAGTTCGATCGCGGAGTAGACGGCGGTGATCGAAGTAAGCACGAAGAAAGCCAGGACGAGCGGGATGCGCACGATCTGCAAGAAGAAAAGGAGTTAGTGAGCAGAAATTCTCTTCACGCCCACTCACCCACAGCGGAATGAATCCCCACACGCGCACGTCCTCGGAGTCCTTGATCCAATGGCAGCAGGTCATTTCGTCGATCGGATGGACTGAAATCAACGAGGATGATGAAAGCGGAAAGAAGGACCGCGAGTCGAGCGAAAAGCGGCGATTGGCAAGCGGGAGGGCCGCCCGCCGTCTTTCCCAAGCGGCCAAACGGGCGGACGGCGGGCGAAGGAGCGCGTGATCGTCTCCCGTTGTAACAACCAACAACAAGACGGAGATCTGCGAACTGACCGGCGAGTCGTCAGATCGGCAGTCCTCTCCGTCGAAAACAAGCCGGCCGGCCGGACGGCGGGGCGGGCGAACGGGAGTCGAAGTGCGGACTGCGCGTTCCCATCGCCGCCGATCGGCCGCCGTCGCAACGAGCGACGAGATAGCGGCGTCTTTGGATTGCCGAAATGATCGTCCGACCGATTGGCCGCGCGATCGGGCGGTCGCCGAGTGCCGCAAAGCGAATAAACAAAACGGAAGTGCGGGAAGCGGCGCTCATTAACACCCGCGAACATCAAACAAACACGAGCCGCCCGATCGGCCGCGGTCCACGGATTCCGCCCGTTCTTTTCGGCACGAACGACTTTCAAACAAACGAGCGAAATGGCCGCCGCCATTCGACGGCTAAACGGGCGACCTTTTCGGTTTCAACCGCGCACTCCCCACGTTCAATTCAAAGATCACTCGAACGAAGTCGGCGGCATTTCGAACGAAACGACGGAGTCGTTGGAGAGCTCTCGATCGGCCGTCCGGACGAACAAAAGACTGCTCGGACTGGTGGGAAGAAAGCGAGAAGACGGAGCGAAAGCGCGCAGTCGGCAGTCGATCGGCCCACCGTTTCCCCGCCGCTCGCCCGCCCGCTTTCTGCCCGTTCGGCAACACGCCGACCGACGGGCGGACAGATGCGAATTCTAATGAGTGTGGAGAGAAACGGCCATCTCCCGTGTGTTCGCTTTGCCCGTCGAAACGAGCTCCGCTTGAACTCTGCAAAGATTCTGCCGCATGTTCCATTCAGCCTCCGCGTGCGCAATCAGGCGATCGGTTCACGAACTGCCGCCCGTTTCGGCCGTTTCTCGAAGCGGACAGCCGAAAGCGGGAATGCGATGGCAGATGCCGATGACTTGTCCTCTTTGTCGAATGCCCATTCGAGATGCTGGACATCTCTTTTTTGCACTCGTCAACAACAACTGCTCGTTCGAGATTATCAAATGTTTACTCGTGTACATGCGGGAGAACCGCTCGTTTCCTTCAGTAGTCGAGGAAACTGCAGATGCGAGGCGGTGGGATGAGCGTCTTCTTGCTTTCTTGCAAGAATGCGTAGTCCTGGGCGGCGGCGTTCAGGAGTTGAAGGAGGAGGAAGAGCGGGAAGAGGCCGATCGCCCCTTGCAGGTTCGACTCGATCACGTGGAATTTGCGGTTCACGTACTCGTGGGACGGGTATTCGCCGCCACTGCTCATCGAGTAGGACTTCGAGGCGGGCACGATCACGCACAAGATCCAAGCAATCGCGATCCCGACGATCGGCCGCTGAAAGAACGCCGCGAATGATCACTCGACCTCTTTCTTCACTCACCGCCACGTAAATGGCCGGCCAGTAGAAGCGGGGACGTTTTCGGATGGAGCCGTACAAAAGGCAGAGGATCACGAGCAAAATGAGGAGGTTGATCGCATTTCCGACCAGGTAGTCGGCCGTCCGCACTCGTCGGCCCAGCCGACTCCAGCTGAAGTCGCGCGCTTCGGAGAACACGAGGAAGGCGACGTGGGCGATCAGGGCGAGCACGCTGCTCACGATCGTGACCACCTGAAAACGAAAGGAATACACACAATCGAAAGAAAGAAGGACTCACGTGTGCGTCGAGATTCCCGAAGCACAGGTTGGACGGTCGGGATTGCTTTGCGCACGCGCACTGGCCGTTCAATCGGAGCGACTCGTAGTTGGAGTTCGGGTAGGACATCGTTTAACCTGCAAAGCGGGAGACTGGACGGAGGGGACGGCGACGAGTGGGGAGCGGCGGAAGGATGAGTAATCGCGACCGTCCACCTGCCCGCTCGCTGACTAATCGCTCGCTTGAGAACACGCGGAGTCAACGAGCAAACGAAAAGAAACACGCGCTCTTTACACCCCCACCGCCAAAAGACGCGTCGATTTCACACTTCTTTTCTTCGGAAATTTCGAACAAGCGGGCGGAAAGGACGTCGAATTTCGTCCGCGAAAGGCGACCCACCGGACGGACGAAACCGCAGCGTTTTTATGGGCGTTCGGCCGCCTCCTTTGATTTTATCGCTGCTCCCCGCTTCGTCTTCTTTCCGTTTGTTTGCTCTCTGCAACCACACTCATCGATCCGAGGAGTGAATCAAACGGTCTTCGTTTAAGCGAGTTTATTGGCACCAACGAGTGGAAGACGGGATCAAGCGGGCGTGATCTCCATCCAATCAGGTCGAGAACTCGGACCTGCGATCGGTTCTTCTTCCTTCTTAGTTGCCTTCTCCGCGGCCCTCTTCTTCTTCCGCTCGTCCAACTCCTCGCAGACCGCCCCGTAGAGCGTTCGGACCCGCTTCTCTTCGGTCACGCAGCGGAAGTCGTGGGCGACCACGTTGAGCACGCAGAAGAGGCAGATGGCGATCAGCAGTTGGGTGTTCAGCCACGTCTGCAGTTCCCGATCGATGGAGTACCATCTGGGCTCTGAAAGAGGGTGGGAGAGAGCAGCTATCCTCTTTATCGGTCTTTTCGCTTACTGACCACCATGGCGAGCAGGAGGACGATCCAGACGAGCAGAAGAGGCCGCTAAACGTTCTCCCATTCAATTCTTCAATAAACTCCTTCACTCACGGCGAAGTAAACAGCGGGGACGTAACCGACGGGCACGCGGAACACGCTGCCAAACAACAAGCACACCAGAATGAAGAAGGACGTCAAAGCGAGGGGGATCGGATGGATTTCGTCGACGAATCGCGTCTCGAACTGGTAGATCGCGCAGTAGGCCCAGGACGCGAACCCGAGCAACGTAAAGAAGAGAGTCGCTTGCTGCAAGTTCCTCGCTCAACGTGGAAGACGGAGGGGAACTCACGTGGACGTCGATGTTGCCGAAGGTGAGCGGCGAGGTGGGCGGTTGGCGGGAGGCGAACAGGACGGGCAGCTCGGGATCGGTGGATTTCGTGGCGTCTAGCAGGAACAAATCGCGGAGTTTCCTCATGGTTGTGCGGGAAGAAGCGAATGAAAAGAGATAAGCGACGACAAGCCCCAAGGAACTCGCGTGTATTTACAACCCGCGCCTTTCCCTTCGTTGATTGACAGCCGGGGATTGCGGAAGGCGGAAGTGTACCGTTTATTCGTGTGCGAAAAGAAGCACGGGGTTGGAGTTCAAAACAAACGACTGGTGTTCACGTGTTGTTGAGCAAAAGATGCGAGTGGTTCTTGTCGAGGCAGTTGCACCGGCGGCCGTGCGCGCTCTCGGTCCGCTCCGTGGACAGGCGCGACTGCAGACGAGGCCGCCGGGAGGGCGGCGTGGGCGGAATCCGCTTTTTGGCCGCCGAATTGTAAATTCTGGTGAGCTCGCGAATTCTGTCGTTTAGCGGGGAGACCTGAAGCAATCCAACGCTCACTTCCTTTCCGTCCGCTCACTCACTTTCCTCAAACGCCGCTCGAACTGGCCGCCCACCACGGACGAGTGGGAAGCGGAGCGGACGGTTTGGATTCGATCGCGTTCCTCCAGGTAGATTAGTTTCAGTTGTTCTGCAAGGTGGTCTTCAAACCGCATCGATTGTGCCGCCGCCCTCCCCACTCACCATAGAGGAATTTCTCCCACGCGTAGAAGGTGGTGTAGCGAAAGTGGGCGGGGTTCAGGCCGTGCATCTTGCAGAAGTTGTTGATCAACGAGCGCACGAGGATCTTCTCCTGCACTTTCCCATATTGGATTTGGACCCGCTTCAAGTGGGTGAGCTCCTGGAAGATGGCCTTCTCGTGCACAAAGCGCTCGTTGGCTCCTGCAATCCCCGTTCACTGTCGAATGCAAACGGAGGAAGCTGACCGGTAGCGGCGAGTGGGACGAGGCCGGAAATCAAACGGCCGCTGCGGGAACCCACTCGTTTGGCGACCTCTTCGGCCGTCTTTTCGTCCTCCGATTCGCCGTCCTCGTAGTCGAACTCGCGGACTCGCGTTCCGCCCTCCATCGTCACCCGCTTTTTGATCTTCGGGGGCGGCCGGCTGGAGTTGTGCGCGGAGTCGAGGAGCTCGGTGTCCGTGTTCGGTTGAGTTGGGTAGTCGTCGTCGGTGGGCGGCGAGCGGGAGGTTCCGTTCTGGCGGACGGCCGGCAGGCGGTGGGGATTGGCGGCCAGGGAAGAACGAAGACCTGCAGGGAAGCCAATCAAAGACAAAAAGGAGAAGTCCTCACCTCGAATCGAATCGTCGGCCACCACCCGCCGGATGGCCTCTTCGATCATCTCCCGCCCGATTCGGTTGGAGATCGCCTCGTCCGTTTGAGCCTCGCGGTTGATCATTTCGGCCGACGAGGTCGGGAGTGGCGGCAGCCGCAAGTCCCCGTTCACGCTGCTCGAACGGCGCTGAACAAAAGAATTGTGGAAGGCCGTCAAAAAGACGCACGAACCTCCAAATTCGGCCGTTCGCGGCGGGAGTGTGCGAAGGAAGCGCCTCGCTGCAGCCCGCGCGCCGAACGGCCGCTCTCCGTCCACGCGATCTCGTCGTCCTCGCCCTCGCTCACTTCGCGCACTTGAGTCCAGCGGAGTTTGGCTGAAACGATCGGGTTGACAGCAGGCGAGTGTTTGGAAGGAGAGAAGCGATCAAAGCTTGATATCAACGGCCGCCCAGCTCGCCTTCACCGGTCACTCACCCAAACGGACGTTCTCCTCGACATCCGCTCTCGCCCCGCGCACCTCCCGCTCGTCCATGTCACTCGCGTACTGGGCGCCGTACGGGGATCCTCGCAGGTAGTCGACGACCGGCTGATGTCTCCGCTGCCGCGCGAGGTCGAGGGCGGTGCACATTTGGTTGCGATAGATCATGAGGGCGTTCACGGGCGCTCCCCGCTCGCAGAGAAGACGCACGAGCTCAAGATCCCCGTTGGCCGCCGCCAAGTGCAGCGCCGTGCGGCCGTAAAAGTTGCCGACGCCGACGTTCGTGGGCGAGAGGGCCAACAGCCACTGGACGACTTCTTCAATCAGGCGATCGTCGGAACAAGTAAAAAAGAGGAGAACTACCGATGTTTCCGGTCTGCACGGACTCGTGGAGCGGCAGATCTCCGCGGTAGTTGGCCATGTCAAAGGATGCCCCGTACTGCCGCAACAGCCGCAAAGTCCGCATTTGCCCCTTGGCTGCCGCACAATGAGCGGCCGTTCGGAGGCGCTTGTCCACGTGGTTCGGGTCGACGTTCGCGTCCTCGAGCAGCAGTCGCGCGCACTCGTAGTGGCCGTACCTGCAGGCGTAAAAGAGCGGAGTGTCGCCGTTCTTGTCCTGCAATCGACGTGAAGCCGCCTCGATTGCTTTCGCTCTCACCTTCCCGTCGGCCAGCTTCCGACTGCATCTTTTCAGCAACAAGCGGACCGTCTCGTCGTAGCCGTGGTTGGCGGCACAATGCAGAGCATTCAAGTGATCTCGGTCGACTGCGTACTTGTTGGCGCCCGCCTCCATCAGCCGTTGGACGGCCGAAGTGTTACCTGAATCCACCGATCATTCGTTGCACACTCCCGGCCGACTGACCGCAGCTCGCCGCCCACAACAACGGCGTCCGGTCGTCGCCGTCTCGGCAGTTCACGTTCTTTGTGACTTTCAGGAGGGCGGAGAGGATCGCCTCCACTCGTTCGGGCGACATGTCGTCCAGAGTGACCGCGTAGTGCAGGGGATGGGCGCCGTGGATGTCGGGAGTTGTGATTGGGGCACTCGCTTTCAGCAGCTCCTCCAACGACTCCAACTGCCCGCACACGACTGCCCAGTGGACGACTGTGTGCTTGTCGAAGTCCACTTGGTCCAACTGAGTGCCCCGCTCAATCAACAGCCGCACTACCTCCACGTTGTTGGCCGTCACGGCGACGAACAGGGGCGTGAAGCCGTTGGAGTCCTGCGCGTCGATGAGCGAAGGGTCAGCTTCCAGCAGCGAACCGAAGACCTTCGCGTTCGCCGTCTCCGCCGCGTAGTGGAGGGCGATCCGCCCGCTCGCGTCCCGCCCGACGATCAGCGCGGGGTCTTCGGCCACGAGGGCGATCGCCTGCGCGTAGTCCTCCACCTCCAGAGCTTCGAGCAGTGGAGTTGACATCGTTGGCAGAAAGAAGGCAGCTTTACGAAAGGAATCTCATCAACTGAAAAAAGTCGGGCGTGATGAAGTGCCAAGCGAAGGCACGTGCACGAGTACAAAACCCTTTGAATCGGTCAACATCACGAGAGACCACAACAAACGAGTGCGCTTACTGCCCGGCAATTGTCCGTAAAGAACCATAGAAAGCAATGTCGCCCGGAAGAAAGGAATGACCGCCTTCCGAAATAATCGATTCTTTCAACCCCGCACGCAACAAACAAACAAGCGGGCGGGCGGGCCATTAGACGTCGATTCGGGTGGATTCTTACCAAAATGGAGCGTTTTTGTGAGAAAAACCACCGGCCAGTCGTCCATGGCAACGGCCGTCGAGTGGCCATCCGATGCGACGGAACGTCCGCTTATGCCCGGCCGAGTGCCGGCGGCCGGCGAGTGGTTGGACAGGCGAGCGGGTGCGTGGGCAACCGACGGGTAAACTGACGCCCAAACAAAACCGGCCGGGCGAGTTTGAACCAAACGACGAAAGGAATTCAAATCGACCGAGTTGTTTGCGGGCGGCCGAGTGGCGACTAATCTCCGCAATTCACGTCTTTTTCTCGTCGCCTCTAATCTTCGCGGCGGATTTCGTTAATCTTCAGCCACAATTCGCGTCTTTACGACGAAAAACCCACCGAATCCTTTACGAAGTCGAGTGGGCAACAGAAGACGTTTATTTCGGGCGGTCTTTAAGTGAACAGTCGGGGGATTGAAGCAAATTATGACCGCTTTCCTAAGAATTCTTGCGGCCTTTCGCCTCGCGTTGGACCAGCACGTAGTCGCGAGCGGCGATGTTGAGGAAGAAGAGGACCAGCGAGAGAATCCATAGGTAGAGATTGAGGTAGAGGACACTCTTCACGTGCTGCAAATCGGGCGTCTTGCCGACCTCGGGCAACATCGTCAAGATCAAGACGGCCAGGTAGACGATCGTCGAGAAGACCACTGGGCGCTGAAAACAAGAGCAGGGATCACTTCAATCGACACTCCGCGCTCACGGCGATGTGGACGGCGGGCACGTAGAAGAGAGCGATCCGCAGCCGGTTCCCGATGAAGAGCAGCAGCGGCGTGAGGAGGATGAACGTGGAGAAGCCGAGCGAAGTGACGACTTCGAAGACCGACGGATGGATCACGCGGATGTTCGAGAAGTTGGTCAGCTGCAAGGAGTAGTAGGCGTCCCATGCCACCAAGCAGCCCCACGCCGCGAACATCACAAAGGAACTGATCGCCGTCACCGTCTGCAATCAATGGATGGTGGATCAATCGGAAGAACGAGTGCGAGAACTTACGCGAATGTCCAGATTGCCGCAACACACGTAGCGGTTTTCACGGCTCTTCTGCGTGGTCCTCATGGTCGGGCGACTTGATCGAACGGAGCACGACGAAAGAAGAACGTCGTTCGAATGAAATCCCCTTGCTTCTTTCTGGCGTAAAAATTCGCTCCGACCGGCCGGCGGGCGGACTGCCGGCTGGGCGGGATCGTTCGTGATCGTCCGCCCGTCCGCCTTCTCGCTTTTTGATCCCGACGATTACGCGACAAAACAAAGGATTTTATTAAAACAAATCAAAACAAACAAGCAGGCAACATCAGCAGTGCGAAGGAAATTCGAACGTTCGATCGATGAGGAGCCGGAGGGATTGAGACTCTCCGCTCACTTCTCGGTCGTCTTCTCGCGCAGGAAGCGGACGTCGCAAAGCAGCAAGTGGACGAGGAAGCAGAAGAAGAGCGTGGAGAAGAACGCGAAGTTGGCGATGCAGATGTCGCGGAGAAATTCGGCCGCGATCAGCACGAGCTCCCGTTTGAAGTCGAACTTGCGGGCGCCGGCCAGCGTCTTCGTGAAGACGTGGATCGACTTCAGGATCGCCGCGTAGGTCCACACCAGCCAGACCGCCGATCCCACAATGCAGGCCACCTGGCAAAAAGAAGCAATGGATGAGGAGGGAAGGGGAAGACGAACCGAAAGGACGAGCAGCGGGATCTCCAGCGCCCAGCGGCCGCTTCGATTTCCGATCAGCGCCAAGACGATGCCGACGGCCGTGATCACGCAGCCGACCGCCTCGAGCCAACGGGCGCCGTGAAGCCAGAAGGCGACTCCCGTGCCGCCCAGCGAGGCCGCCAGCCCGCCGATCAACGCCGCCAAACACACGTGCTGGAAAGAAGGGCGGCCGTGAGAAAGACGGAGGAGTCGGCGGGTGACTCACGTGCACGTGAAATCCGCCCAACGACGAGAAGTCGCGGACGGTGGGTTGCTCCACGCGGATCTCCGCAGACGGCGCTTCCATTTCGAGCGGTTTGTTTCAAAAAGCGGCACAAATGAGGGGGTTAAGACGGGTGCGCCTCGAGCGATTGCGAGCGTAAACAGCTCGAGACAACAAAAAAGGAAGATGGGGTGATCGTTTTGGCTAGAACGACTCCGAACGAAGTGGCGAAAACCTCCCACTGACCACCTAGCGCCCGTCCGTTCGCAAGCCAAACGGACGAACGAAGAGCGGGCGGGGAGACGCGCGGCCGGTCGGCAAAACGGCGGCCGATTTCGAATTTCGCGCGTCGGCGGCGCAAAACAAAAAGGAGGAGACGGGCGACGGTTCTCACAGACCGCGTCGTCCCGTCCAGATGGCCGCCGATCGAAGGGAAAGGAGGGGGACTTTCGAACACCCGTGACCCCTTCGGCAACGAGCGGAGTGCGCGGCGATTTCCGCAATAATGAATCGCAAAAAAGTGAAAGACATTCCATCCACTCGGCCAACGTCATTGACATTCGCGGATTGCCGGTCGTTGTTCTCGGCTGGACGAGATCGTTTCGGTTGATAAGATCCCGCAGTCGTTCGTGTGAAACGGCCGTTTGTTTACTCGGGATCTCCGTTGCGGTCGGCGGCAGCGCAAAAGAAAACATCCCGGCTGGCCGCACCATCCGCTTACTTCTTTCCACAAGAAAAGGGGAGGACAATCGATCGGCTGCGGCTGACAGATGAACAAGTCACGTATTCTCGGCGAAACACATGAATCGGTTTATTGGGTCATAAGTTAGCCATCGATTGCAAACACAAGCCACCAGTGCAGGCGGCTCTCTTCTTTGAATCAAGGGGTAGCCGAACGGACGTCCGACTTTTGGCGGCTCGAGCCACGCGGTTTTTCCGCTTCCTCTTTCGGCTTCTTGGTTTCCGGCTGGCCGGCGATCACTCCTTCGTAGCCACCCGATTCGGCGGGTTCGGGCGTTTGGCTCGCGGATTGCTCCTTCTTCTCCGAACTGCCCGGCTTGTTCTCGGCTTCCTCTCGCTCCTTTTCTTTGGGCGGCGGAGGTTCGGGAGACGTGGCTGAAAACAAGTGATTCGATTGCGAAGGGCTGCTCTCGAACTCGCTTTGTTTTGGCGTCGGGTACGTGCTTTCGGCAGTGGACTCCGTCACGAACTGTGGGCTGGTTGTTCTCTGTTCCTGCTCTTCTCCTGAAACAAGTGGGCGTTGAATGGGGTGGAAGAAATAACTCACTGCTCTCGTTTTGCTCCTTCGATCGGGAATCTTCCTTCGAGTTCTTCTTGTCTTCCCAAGGATTTGCTTCGGGGTAGCCGGACTTGTGCTCCTTTGCGTCCTTCCGCTCGTCCTCCTCCCCACTTCTCTCTTCGCTGCTCCACTTCGGCCGGCGATCACTTCCGTCTCGATCCCAGTGGGCCAACTGCAAAAGAGTGGAGATACGAACGATGGATCAACCGAAAGGCACTCACACTTCTCGCATATCCGTAGGGATCGTATCGTTCGCGATCTTCCCGTGAGTCCGAGCGGTCAGACAAGTGGGCTGGCCGGCGGTCGAAAACCGCCCGATCGCCGTGGAAGAAGTGCGGGCGGTACGCCGGCCGGTGGGAGCGACCGCTGAACCACGCGGGGAAATGCGAGAATCTCTCGTCCTGCTCTTCCGATCGCTCTCTGTCGGCATCAACAAACAAGAGAGAGAAGGCCGAAGTAATGAGGAACACCCGAAACAACATTCTTTCGGTCCGCAAGCATCTATTCGCTTGCCTCTTTTATACCCGCCGTCTTCCGTCCATCATTCCAGTTCTCTCCTGCTCGCGCACGTAATTCCGATCGTCTTTTATTGACTGTTGCCTCGTAAAACGAATCACTTGTTATGAGTGCTGCTTGTTTATGAGTTGTGCTCGTCGAAAGAATTCCTTCCTTCTTTTGCTGGGTCGCAGAAAGGCGGCGGGGCGGAAAAGAAGACGATCGAGAGTCGATTACAAACGGATTAACCACCCACTAATCCCCCGCCTGCGACAACACCCGGTCGGAAGAATCGATTGTTCGCCACTTGACCGCCGATCGCCCGACCGTCACCTGCCGCTCGCCGACTTGCGCAACGCCCCCTCCGTTCGTCCGTGCGTTCATTTCGAGGACGATCCGCCGGCTCAATTGCGGACGGGAGTCAAGAGAAGCGGATTTCTTTTGTGTTCGCTCTTGATCGGCCCCGCCAAAAAGGCGGCTTCTTTGGATTCAAATCGAGTTTGTCGCAATTAATCAAAACAAGTGGGCGTGTTGCAGGCGGCAAATGAAACCCTCCGACTTGTGCGAATCCACTCGTCGTCTACCGTACCTGGCGGCCTTCAAAAGGAAGAAAGAAGGTTGTTTTGGCCGCTCGTTCGATTCGCAAAACGGCCGGTCGGTCGACCGAAGTCATCAGCACACACCGTAAGCGGAAAGGCGGACGACCGCGCGGACGACGGAAACGCTGGAAGCCGCCGGCCGTAATCGAATTTGCCGTCCAAGTCGCCTCGAGCGGACTTTCGGCCGCTCCCGACGGGCGAAACGAAAAGAAAGGCGAACAAATTGCGGCCTCGTGCGGCGGGCGCGTCTCTAAGAACCCCAAATGCCATCCGCTGCCCGCTCGCCTACTGTAGGGATGAAGAGCGGACAAGTGGACAGAAGAAGCGGAAGGATGTGCAAATGGACGGCCAATCAGACAGACGGTTGTAACGCTTGCTTGCTGATTAACGCTAGTCATCAGAAATAAGCAAGATAAACTAACAATCAGGAGGACTGAATAGGACAGAAAAGCCGCATAAACACAAAGACATGAAAGCTTCGAATTTGAAATCCGACTTTTCGCTCCCGCCCTGCGGCTCGTGCCGTCCGTTGATCAACCGGTTCGGGGCGCCAGTCGTCGTCGCACAGCGTGAAGTGAGGGCACGGAGGAGGGGGAGGAGTGGCCGCTGCGGAAAGCCGCAACGAACCAATCCGCAGCCGCACACGCACCGCCCAATTCGGCCTCTCGGGCCGCCGTCTTGAAGGCGCGAGGGAGCCGAAGGGCCGCGAAGTGGGCGACTCGTTCGGCACGACCAGCAGGCGGAATTTCCGATTTGATTTGCGGCGCACCGTACGATGAATTGCCGGTGGATGGGCGGACCCACCGGGCGGCAGGAGCGGCTCGAATCGACGGCCCGCCGTCGTTTTTATCCCGCGCTCCACTCGCGCCCGCACTCGCCGCTTCTTCGGTTCTTATTCTCGCTTCAGCGGCCAAATTCGGTTAGATTTAGCGGAGTCCAAATCGATTTAGAGCGGACGGATTGCTCGTAAATCGATTACTCCCGCTCGAAAATCAGGCCGCGCGGATCAACGGAGATGCCCGCCGCCGCTTCTCTCTTTCCGCGCAGCTAATCGAATTCCGGGCCTCGATTGGCACGATCCCTTGCATCAGTTTCCTCACAATACACGAGTGTTTAGGTGGGATTAATTGGGATTAGTCTTCTGCTTTTGGCCCATCAGCAGTCGGACAGAAAAGTTCCGGGAAGGGCGAGTTTGGCGACCGTCGTGACGTTCGGCCAATGACCGTCCGCACCGCATGAACTCCCCAGCTTTATAGTTTCCGAGGCCAAAACATCTTCGCTTTTCCTTTTGAATTACTGCGCAGGTGGAAACAAAAAAGAGCAATGGGCGAGCAGGAGTGATCGCATGCAAACCCCTTTTTCCGCCGTTCTCGCACAGCACCTATCGAAGCTGCGCGTAAGCAACGGGTCTACTTTGCAAAGTTTTCTGAGACGCCTGTAAAGAACGGCGAGAGCTCGAAGAGCGTGCGTGACCTGACTGTCAATGCACGGGGATGAACGAGGGGAATAATCCTTTCTGCTTTCAGGACGCCCTCTTCAGCTTCACGCAGCTTCCGATTGATCGAGGAAAAGAATGAGCAACGGCACGGACAACACGCTCTCGGCTCAAGCGAACGGAGCGACGGCGGAGAGCGGCGGGGCGGCCGAATCGCCGAACGTTTCGCCCGCGAACTTGGGCGGTTTGGCGTCCACGCAGGCCGCCGTCCTGCACGCCGTTCTGCCCGATTCGGTGGTCAGCGAGGCGCTCAACAACGTGCAAGTGAGTGTGGGCATCAAAAGATCAACGGAGCAGAATGGAGGGAGAAAGAAATCGGGATAGAAACGAGGAAAAAGAAGGAGGCGCCCATTTGCGGGGGATCGCAGGGGATCAGCAGGAACAAAGAGGACGAGAGGAGCGGCATCTCCGCTCGCCGGATTTTTGTACGAATGCCGACGGCTCGGCTGGCCGGCGCGCCCGCTCGAACTGGTGGGAAATAAAATCAAAGGCGAAACGAAATTTTCGGAAAATTTTGTAAATCGCATTTATCTCCTCGCCCCGCATCCTTTCGGCCGGTTTTATTCGCGCTCCAATAGTTCGAAACGAGTTTACGCCCGCCCGCCCGTCTGCCCAAATCCACGGAGCGGCCGGCTTATGGCCGGTGCTTGTAATCGCATCTCCGGGCATTCTTCCGCCCATCATTCGATTTGCCCATCGTGATTGGGTTGCCGGCCGAGGATCCCTGCCTCTGCCGAGGAATCACGAGAGAACGCGAGGGAAGGAAAAGGAGAGATCATCTTCGTTCGCCCGCTGACTCGCCCAATCAACCGCCTGATCGCCCGGAAGAGCGGAGCGGAGGACGGCGAGCAGCCGGCCGGCCGGGCGAGGCGACTGCAAATGAATGAAGAAGCCATCGGAGGGGCGCGGGGAAGAAGACAAGGAGCAGGCAGATAACTTCATAAAGCGTAGATAATTCTGTTTCAAAAATACCAAAAACAAATTAACCGCCGTCTCCTCTTCGGCCCCGCATTTGCCATTCGGCACCACGACTCCTCCCCGCCGTCCACTCGGCGCCCGTCGTTCGCCCCGTTTTTTGTCCGCCTCATCATCAAGCAGCCCGACGGAATTAGTTTATCGCGCGCCCCGGTCGGTCGGATCTTCTCGCAGGCGCGCGCGCGTAAGTGATGCCCTCGGCGCTAAGTGGATTAAACCCAACGGCCCGCCCGGCCGGCTTCTTGACTTCGAATCGGGAGCACAAGAAGAAGGGCATTGGATTCGGTTGATCTTCTGCCTATTTCTAGTTCCAATTCCCGCACTCTCTGGCCACCGACTTCCCGTACGGCTACCCCAGTCTTGACACCGCCGCTCTCACCAACTCGTTGCGGCCGATCGTCGACGGGACGCACGCGGGCTTGAACGCCCTCTCCGGTTTGTCCGAAAGAAGCAACCAAGTGATCACCGCCTGTCCAGAATGCATCACGGACTCCTCCTTCAAGAAGGTCAAGGGCGAGAGCTCCAGCCAGCGCAATGGGAGCTCCAGCGTGTTCCCGTCGGGCATGTCCCACCAGAATGCGCCCGCTCGTCGTCGCCATCGGACGACCTTCACTCAGGAACAGTTGGCCGAGTTGGACAAGGCTTTCCAAGTGCGTTCAGGGCATTAGTCATCATTAACTCGCCTTGCCTTCAGGTTTCTCATTACCCCGGTAAGAAAAGAGCGTTTCGAAGTGGACATTTCGATGGGAGCGGTTTGATGCAATAGCACTGATGGCTCATTGCTTTTTTTTGTTGTTGGTCGATAGCTCTGCATCGGAATGTCCATTTCGAGCTGTTTTACCGTCAATCTTTCAGACATCTACGGTAAGTGGTTGCTTTCTAATCGCTTGATTGAGAGTAACGAGTGTTTCTTGCAGCTCGAGAGGAGTTGGCGCGAATCACGAAGCTGAATGAGGCCCGCATTCAAGTGAGTTGCTTCCGTCGATTGCGAGCAGCAGCGGCTATTTGCGGCCGATTGTCCGCCCGCTCCCGCACAACAAAGGGCGAAAAAAATGGAGAAGTCCACTGGACGGGGGCCTAATTAAGCATTCCGCTCGATTGGGGGTTGTTGTTCCTCGTCGGGCTCATTAGTTAAGCAGTTGGCATCCCGATTTCCCGCACTTTTCGAATTCCACTTGACTTCGAGGAGTCCCGCCCGCCCGCTCGCGTCCGGCGGACATTCGATCGATTGGCGGAGGAGGGGATTAGCCGCCCGAATCGAGGGCACTTCTCACTTGCCGCTCCTCATCTGTTGCACAGTCAGTTCTGGACGACTCGAAGAAGATTGGAGCGGACGGCGGCGAGCATCGAGTGGAAATTCGAAAAGAACTACCCACAAATCGAACCGAAGCGGGCAGATGCACAAGTTTTCCGGCAGAAACTTTGCGAAGTCCCCCGCCGCGCTAATTCCCAGCCTTCTGCAAATTGACCTCACGAACAAAACGAGCAGAAGAAAGCAGGAGGCGGGAGCGCGCAAATTAGTCGGAGGGCGCGTGCGGGAGCGTTCGTTACCGAAGAAGTCGCTCGAATTCGGTCGGGGACCACCAGCCGCCAATTATCACGCGTTCGCGCACAATTCGTGTTCTTTGCGCGCGCCCGCATCTGCTCAACCGCCGAGTCCATCGGGCAGCCGGGCGGGCGGGCGGATTAGCGGAAAGACGATCAGGGCAATCGGAGGCGAAAGAAAACCGAGAACCTCGAGCAGATTTCTTCGCTCATCCTTCGAACAAAACGGGCGGCGAACTGCTTTGATCTTCGGCTGGAATTCAAGAGAAACAATAACAAGCGAGTTGCATCAACTAAACGTTCGCGCCTCCGCTCTACATTTCTCGCCAATTTGAAACTACCGTAATTCGATCCACCGCTTGCGAGGTCAATGGGCGTTCTTTGCCAACTGCTCGCAGCTGAAAGAAAATTGCTGTCACGCGGTCCGCAGCTGCTATCCTCGAGTGATTCCTCGTCTCGTTGCAGGTCTGGTTCCAAAATCGACGCGCGAAGCACCGCAAGCAGGAGAAACAGCTGAACAAGGCGTCGATCCCGGGCGTGTTCAACGGAAGCGGCGGCCCGAACGCGGTCGCCAACCAAATGATGCGCCCGATGTACCCGAACGGAGCCGTTGCGACGGTAGCCGCCACGACTCCGCGCGTGCTCGACACGACGTACTGGGGGCCTTCATATCAAATGCCCCGCCAGATGAACTACCCGAGCACGACGATGCCCTACGGAATGTCCGCCACGCCGTCGTTCGGCCAAGTGATGGGCAGGCGGGTGCCTCCGTTCACCTCTCCATCTAATCGCTTGCTTGCAGCTCGCAAATGTCCTTCCAGGATGCGACCGACGACCTCTACAGCAAGGCTTTCCGCATGTCCGCCTCCACCGCGGGCCTCGCCTACCCGCCGCAGGATCAAACCCAAAACCAGAACCAATGAGGCGGACGGCCACTCGGCGATCTCTCGGTTATCCACCGTCTTCTTTTCTCTTCTCTTGTAATCGACAAAGATCTCAGTCAGCGTTCAATCTCTTCTCTTCGCATCAAATGAATAAACAGCGTGAACACTTTCGATCCACCGATCGCGGCCGTCGAGTTCGCTCACTTCTCGTCGAAATCGTCGCGTTTGACCGCTCGCCGGCGGTTCCTCCGGCCGTTTCGCTTTCGGCACTGGTCCGAGTGCACGAGTTCGAACTCCGGGTAGCAGAAGAAGGCGTCCTCGAATTCCAGCACGGGCGAGGGCTTCCCCAGCGTCTTCATTGCGTTCGTGTCTGCAAATAGCCGACTGCTTTGTTTGAACGCCGAGGAACGCACATTGGAAGATGCCGCCGCGTAGTCCAATGCTCACCACTCCGTAGACGGTGGAGGTCGCGTCCACCTTTGTGTTTTTGATCGGGTCCCTGCAAGACACAAACATCACTTCCGCCTTCACGTCAGCCACCGTAGTCCGTCGGCCGGCCGGCTGCTTACCGGTTGGCGATGAAAGTGGCGTTAATTCGATAGTGATTCTCCTTGACGACCTCGCCGGTCACCTGGAGCTTGCCGCAGTCGTTCTGGGAGCTGAAAGAGCGAGTGCGGGGTTGATTTAAAGCGATTAGGCGCGAAAGACGGCCGGTTTTTGACCGTTGGGTAAACGGTTTAAGCGGAAAGGCGGTCGTCTTGACAACAAACGAACCCGAGGGCCTTTTCCAACCGCTCCGACTGTCCGCAGATCGTCTGAACAAACGAAAGGTCCGCGTGAACAATGGAGGGAACAAACCCAGTGTTTGTTGACGAACTTGAGCGATGCCAACACGCTCTTGCGCATGACCGTCGGCCAGTTCTGGAGACGATTCACTTGGCTCAAGTCCGCATTCGGGTAGTCCACCCGCTGATAGAACAACGGGAAAGTAGGTGGAATTCAAAGGAAAAGGAACTCACGAATCGAACGACTCGGACCGCTGGTTCAGCCTCTTGTGACCGTACGGCGACCGTGACAAAGAGAAGCGGTAAGAGAAAACAATTGAGAGAACAGAAGGACGCCGAAGAAGTGGACATCATGCTGAAATGTGCTGCTGATGGCTGTTGATCGAAACAGGAAGATGTCACGAAGCAATCGAACAAAATAATTTCGTCTGCAACACGCTGCACTTTGCAATCAACGATCGAACGAACGAAAGTGGGGCGATTGGAGAGGCGGGCGGGCGGATGAGTTTCGCACGCGATCGCCACTCGCCGCCTCTCGCGAGCACTCGTGTTCGAAACTCTTCCCTTTCGAGCGGATTGTGACCTACAAAACGGGCGAGTGATGAACACAAGACACTTGAGGAATGACCACTCGTAGATCTCCACCGACCGTCTTCCTCTTCCTCCTTCAATCACGACTCGAGGAAAAGAAGCGACTTCGTGGCGGAAACCGGACTCCAATTGGAATCCGACCGCCCGAACGAGTCGACGGAATTCCGGAAAACAAATCGAACGGCGGAGATTGGGTTAATTTGGAGCGAAAAGCAAGTCTTTTCAATCTGCCGGCTGGACTTCACAATCGCTCGAACTGGAGTCGGCGATCACCCAAGGTAAGAACAAAGGTCCAACTAGACGAGCAACAGTCACGTTTCGATTGCTTCGAGTCGAAAAGCAGACGAGCCAACAGAAGACGTCCGTTTACCCAACACCCGCACGTGGATTTCCGCCACGAGATCGCGGTCCAATTACGCCGATCGGGCGGCTAATCGCCGATTCCGCAACCTCCGCACGGGGGCATCTTGCGAACAACAAAGCGAGGGGAGGGGAGTCGGGCGGGGCGGAGGGATGTCCACTTGAGGCGAGTACCCGCCCGCCGATTTGTTTCGCGCGATGAGCCGTCGGCGCCGTCCGTCCGGCGCGACGCGAAGAACGCCCGTCTTTGCGGAGGTGCGTGGAGTAGTTTTCCTCCCTCATCGTCTTCTTTTGTCCGCTCGCTCGCTCGTGTTCTTCTTCTTCTTATGTAATGATCCGCGGATGAAGGGGACGAGACACGAGCACGCGGATCCCCGCCCGACTGCTTCGAGTGGACGAAAAGGGAAATCGGCGGGGTTTCGGTTTCGCGCACTTGTCACAAAAGGGCCTTCGAGAAGCGTTCCTTTTATTTCAACAACGAGGAATTGTGGATCTTCGGGTGCGCGCTTTCTCTCGCGATCAACAGAACCCGCTTGTTCACGCGGAAGAGGAGGTAGTTGGGCGAACGGCGGACAATCGTAAAGGCGGCGTCGCTCTCGGCGAATATTCCCACCATCCAGCGTCCACCGAATCGCTGCTCCATTGCCTAAACAACCAAAGGACGAGAGAAAAACGGAAAGAAAGAAACGAACCTCTCCGATCAGCTCCGAATCGTCGCCGGTCGGCTTCCAGTCGCCGTGGAAGAAGCGGCGGGTCGCTTCGACGGCCGTCTTTTTCATCGCGCCGCTCACGTTCGAAGAAGCGAGAAGTTCGATGTGGAGGTGGGAGCTCTTAGTAGATCTTCAAACGGTCATTTAAAGAAGGCGATGAAAGCAACTCACATGTTCTCTCCTTTCAACGGGTGATAGCGATTGAAGATGGCCGATCGCCCAACGGTGAGAAGAAGGAAGAAGACTTGCAACGAAAGCCAATGCATTCTGAGCGGTCAGTCGTTTTGTCGAGCGAAAGGCGTGCTTTTAAACGAACTTTTGAACCGGAAAAACCAATTTGTTTTCGTTACTCATCGCTCGAAGGTCGGAAGTAAGACGGACGTTAATTGCCGCCGCTTTCCCTCCAATTTCGCGGGCGTTGATTCATTTCCGCTGTACCGTAGCGCGCTCTGATCAGTCATGTGCAGCAACAATTAGAGCTCGTGGTCAAACTTGCCGGTACACAACAATCATTGCTTTTATTACTCAGAACGAACAATCGATTACAACAAAAGGGATGTGCACACAACTTTTTCGGCTTCCGGCTTCTCGTAGTGCGTGAAGGAGAGGAGGATCTCGGTGGAGAAGACGGGCAGCTCGTCGGTCAGGCCGAAGGAGCGCCGGAGGAGGAGTGAGCGGTGGGCGGGCTGCTGGAGGTCGAAGAGCGTGTGGTTGAAGCGGAAGAAGAGGGCCGACTGGGCTTCGAGCAGCGAGCAGAAACCGCGCACGGTCGGCGGCAGCTCGAAGGCGGCGTCGCCGAAGAAGACGGCGAGGCGGAGGCGCAAATCGAGGCGCGTGTCGAGCGGCCCGAACTCGCCCAACATCGCCCGCATGTACACGACAAGGCGCTCCGGGTCGACGATCTCCGTGCACGGAAGGGCTCCCACGCCTCGACGGTCGTCTTGATGGTCGTCTGCAGAAAAGAATGGAGTAGTGAGCGGGCGGGAGAACCCACCTGTCCGCCCAGTTTGACGCCCAGCTCCAGGGCGCGCGTCGTCCGCAGCCAGCCCCCCTCGTCCACGTACTTCCCGTGCATCGCGAGGCCGGCCAGCACTTGCGGCAACTCGCGGAGGGCCGTCCGCACGACCGCCGGCAGCTCGTCGCCGAGCACGTGCCGGTACGCCCGCAACGCCTGCTTGTAGTCGACGCCCTGCGGATAGCGGACGACCATTTGGTCGAGGAACCTGCAGAGAATAGAGGGAGTGATGGGAGGGAGGACTCACCGGAAGATCTCCTTGAACTCGGCCATCTCGACGGGCGCGAACTCCGTGCGGCCGTTCGGCGGGGTGATGCGCGGCCGGAGGCGCGGGCAGAAGTCCACTTGCACGTGCTCGTTCAGCTGGTGGAGGTCCAGCAGACGCCCGTCCTCGGCCACGTAGCGCACGCACAGCCGGCCGCCGAAGAAGGCGAGCCCGTCCAGCCGCACGATCAGTTCGCTCACCTCCTGCACGCGCCGCACGTACACGTACCTGCAACGAGGAGGATGAGGGTGGAACGGGAGGCCACTCACCAGCCCTCGTTGTGCACGTCGATCCCGTTCAGGTGCAGGTTGTGGGCGAACCGCTTCCGCAGCAGCTGCCGGATGTGCTCCAGGCGGCAGTGGCGGACGCCCGCGAACAGGACGGGGAACCCCAGCTGCCGCGCGGACGGCGGCTCGGCCCACAGCGACGGCGGAGTGGCCGCCTTCAGCGACGAGGTCGTGGACATCAGAGAGCGGACGAAACGGGAGAAAAGTCCGCTCGTTCGGTCGGCGGAACAAAAATGAAATGAGGAGAGCGCCCGAAAAGGTGGCGATCGGGACGAATCGACGGGCGGAATTCCAGTCGGGATCTCGGCCGTGATCGGTTGGCATTTCTTTTTGCTCGCCTCCAAACAATCCCAACAATCTGCCGTATTCAAGCGATTCTTTTAACAACAGGGAAATCAAGAAGTTCGTTTCATTCCAGTGATCAAACATAAACGCCCACGAGTCCCAACCGAGTTCGAAAATCTTGGCTGCGGTTGCGGCCATTTTGCACGAGAAAAGTAGAGAGCCGAATGCAAGTCGTGGCAGTGTTTAGGATTCACTGCGCCGCGCAAGCGGCATGTTCCCTCTGAATTTTCTGTTTTGCTCACGTTTCTCTTCCGGCTCGTCGGGAGGACGCAAATGACGGCCTTTTGGGGTCGTTTGCCGGCCGCTGCGATCTGTTCGGTGTGTCGCTGGACGGCAAACGGGAATCGCGTTCGGTCGCCTCTCGTTCGACGCTGCTGCCGAGTGGCCGGAGAAACCGTTTGTAAGACGGCTGACGAACAAGCGAGCATTCCGGGCGGCTGGCGAGAGCTGCGGGCCGCTCGAGGGCGACGGACGGCGGCTCAAACGAGCGAGTGGTCAGGTGATTCCTCGTTGCTTCATGACTTCTTTTCCTCTTTCTCTCCTCGCTCTGCCGTTCGACTCCCGCCGCTCTCCGCTGGACTTCACCCGGCCAACCGCCCCACAGGCTGCCGAACGAGCCGCCCTCCATCGGGAACACGAAGCGACCGTCCGAGCGGAGGACGGAGCTCGACGGTTTGTTTCTTCGAAGAGGTCGCACGGCGAGTGGGGTGGCCCCCAACACTCCGAAGAACGTGAATCGGCTGCTGGAGAAAGGGTTAGAATCTGCCGAGGACGAGCGGGAGGATGGGTGGACAAAAAGACCGCCTTCCGCTGCTCGTCCCACTGACTGTTCGCTGAGACAAGGTGGTTTCGGATTGTGAGCACTCTCACGTCTTTAATGCTTTCGGGCGTCGGAGTTCGGCGGCTACAAGGCGTTTAAAGTGGCCGATTATTGAACAAACGACTGTCCGTTTTGAGTTGATCCTGCAGACGGCAAAGGATAATGAGCTTTGGGCAACGAACGCCGAATTCGAGACCAAACTGAAAGTGGCGAGCGGTTCGGGCGACGCAAATCGTCAGGTTCCAAACTCTCGTTAGTGATTGCTTGCGATCGCCGATGAATAAAACCGCAAGTTCCTAAGCTATAGAAATTGGGTCTTTTTTCCACCGAGGGGGTTCTTTTTCCACCGAAAGCAGTAAAGAAGTCAGTCGATTTAGTGGATGGCTGCTAAACACACTTCTGTTGCGTACACTCGAGCGTTCCCCGTGCGGAGCAGGCGGCACTCGTTCAATTCGACGTAATGCAGTGATTTTTGAGCAAAGCCGAATCTTGAAGCGCGTGTTTTGTGTGTCGACAAAAGTAGCGCCTTGCAACGTCCAAAACGCCGTCGTCAGACGCCTAAACAAAAAGGGAATGGACGCATTCGACCACTCGATGACGACAATCACCCCTTGTATTTCACTCGACGTTCGAACAATACAATTCGTGAGTGAATCGACCGAAAAGAAAGCAATTGTTCGATCGGCTCAGCCCACAAGGCACACGAAAATGCGGATGCCGTCGTGGACGAGGGAGCGCGCGTCCACGGGGTGTTTCCTTCCGACCCACGGGAGCTGCCCCTCGCGTTTCCACTGGAGATGTTCGGCGAACTGGTCGCGAGACACGTGCGCCCATTGTTGCTGAAGGAAAAGAGCGGGAGTCGTGAATGAAGAGAACGAACAAACGCGGTCGAGTACGGCGAGCCACAATTCGGCCTCGCCTGTCTGGAACCCCGCTTCTCGCATCGCCGCGGCGACCGTCTTGGCGCGCAGCTCCAAGTCCTCTGCTTGCTTCGAGTCTTGCGGCTCCTGACCGACCGATCAAACGAGTCCATGGATGAGCTCATTTACCCGCAGAACAACCGAGCAGCACTCGTAACAGACGAGTTTGAAGTGATCGTTGAGTGGCCGCAAGTGGCGGAATGTCCGCAGTGCGCCTGTCTCCGTCAAACTATGCAAGTTGACGGAGAGTTCTTCCAGCTGTTCGTTCGGGTTCAACGGTCCGCAGTCCTGCAATGAATCCTGCCCAGCACCGGGCATCAACGACAACTCGATCCGCCGGCTGTTCAAACGAAAGACGTCCGCAAAGTCTGAAAAAAAGCAGAAACGAAAACATTAGTTGTCATGCTTGTGCTCACACAACAGATGATTGTTACGAAGCATGAATACGGGCGGGAAGTCGTGGACGACGGCCGATTCGATGACGGCGCTTCGCTTCCGGAACCACGTGGCAGTGCGCAGATCGTCGATGTCGATGTGAGTGACGCGGTCGGGCAGCGAGTCGACGAACATGTCCGCGTACGAGTACGCGAGCTGACAAATGTGCACGTGGATCGACGACAACGAGGGCAGGGCTGAAAGGAAAATAAGAACACGACGAATGAACGGCGGCTACCGTGCAACTTCGAGGCAATACGCAGCCAACCGCGCATCACACGCATGTCGGGGTGGAACGGAAAGCCGAACCAATGGATGCTGATCGTGGTCAGGCCGCGAGAAATTTGGAGAAGGCCAGCGGTGCCTTCGGTGGTCGTGGAAAACGGGACTGGAGAGCGGCCGAATTTCAGCAAGTACGCCCTTTCAGATCCGACCACGATGTTCGCCGCTCCGAAGGGCTCCGCATCGAAGAACGACTGCAGGAACGCGCGGTTGACGAGCAGAGCGCGAATCGGAGAGTGAAGCTGTTGAGCGGGATTGTTCGCCTGCACCGCCTCTTGATGTTCCTTCCCGAGAAAGAACTGCAGCCACGCACGTCCTTTTGGCGGCAGACGAGGCGGTTCGTGGACGGCCGCTGCCCCAACGAGCGGCTGCTCGCCGGCACGAGGCAGGTCGGGGCCACAAGCCATCTACGTGCAGAGAGCCCGGACGAAAACGAACGCACTGAAATCACAGAGAGATGTGTTTAGAACCACAAGCACACGAGCAGGCCAATAGCGGAATTTCACGACTGAAATAAAACGATGACGCGACCAGCCGCCCGCTTTTCGCTCTTTTCGTTTCTTCCCTTTTCTTGTCGGGCGAGCAGCGGCAATACGCGAGACGTTGATTCATAGCGTTTCTTGCACTTCCATTCAGTTCGGATGCTTGCCGCTATTCTTCGGGGTCGGCCGCTCGAAGTGTTCATCACGAGACTGCACTTCTCATTCGAGGTGAAGGGCGGCTTCCGACCACATCGAGGAACCACCTGTTTCTATGCGTTGGCTGAGCCCTTGAGCGGGCAAGGAGAACGGCCGGAAAGACCGTTTGTGTCCTTATTGTTGTCCGTATTCTTCCAAGCCAACCATCAGTCATGCTGTTTAATCGGTCGGTGAATGGATAATCGGATCAATCGCACGCCTCGCGGGCGTAAAGGATGTTCCGCTTCGCGGCATCGCCGTTGCAGCCGGCGGCCATCTTGCGGAGCATTCGGCAGCGAGCTTCCCGACTCGCGCAGTAGCTGCGGATGCACTCGCGCGTGAGGGCCGCGTCCTGTCCGCTGCCCGGGCACAACTCCTGCTGGATGGCGAGGCACTTGGTCGGGCGGCTGATCTCCTGAAAGAACAAAGAAGAGGAGTGTACAAAAGAATGGATGGAAGACGAACGCAGTAGAGAGCGGGATTGAACTTGCCGCCCTGCAGTCCGTGGCCGAACGCCCAGCCAAATCCGAAGCCGCCGCTCATGCCGCCCGTCTGTTCGCTGCGGCCTCCATCTTTCTCGTCCACTCTCTGGCCGAGCGGGTGATCGTCTTTCGACTGCGACTCGCCGCCTTCCGGCTGCTGGACTCCTTGGCCCAAATCGGTCGGGTTCTCGTCCTTCTGGTCGCAAATCGCCGGCTTCTTGTGTCCGACTTCTTGGCCCAACGGAGCGGGAGAAGTCGCCGCTTGTTCCTTCGGCTCCTGCTCGTGTCCGCGGGCGCCCTGCGGTCCGGTGAACGTCCCGCGGCCCTGCTCGTCGCCATGCGAGTGGTGGGCGCCCGGCCGGTCCTCGTCGTACGTGTGCCGGTGGCCACGGGAGCCGTGGGGGCGTTGATGGCCGTCTTTGTGCGTCTTGGAACGATCCTCATGGCCCGCGTGTTTGTCGGGTGTCGTGCGGCCGTGGCCGCCGGGGATGCGCTCATCGTCGTCGTGGTGGCGATGCTCGTGGCCGGAGCGGTGGTCGGGGCGCGTGTGGCCGCCGCGTCCCGGCCGGTCGCCGTCTTCTTGGTCGCGGTGTCCCCAGCGATGGCCGCCGTGCGTCCAGCCGACCTGCCCGCCGCGGTGGTGGGCGCCCTGCTCGTGGCCCTCCGCCGAGTGCGCGCCGTCGGATCCCCACTCGGCGGTCGTCTGGTTGCGGTGGAACTGCTCCTCGCTCTCGTGCTCGTCGCCCGCCGAGTGATTCCAGTGCTTGTGGCTGGTCTTCCCCTCCGGCCGGCCGTCCGCTCCCCACTTGTTCGTCTCCTCCTTCGCCCTCGCGCGTGGAGTCGTGGCGGGCGCCTCGCCGCCAGCCGTCGTGCCGCTCGCTCGCCTCCCGCTCATGGTGCCGTCGGCCGAGGCGGTGATGAGCACGCGGCGATCGGACGACGCCTGAATCGATCGCATGACCCATTCAATGAGAGAGGTCACTCACATTCGACGAACAGGACGAAGTGGACCGTCCAAGAGAAGAATGAGGAGCTTCATTTCGGGACTCTTCTGGAAGATGGAAGTTGATCTCACGATGTTTCCTCCTCTCTTCGTCGTTCTTTTTATATGCAGTTCAATGAATGTATGTTGTCGCAGCTGCTTGCCGCCCATCCGCCCATAATTTCCTGCAAACAAACGGGCGGCGAACTGGCCGCCGTTCGCCCACTCGCCCCCAACGAAGCGGGGGTGTTCGGGCCCAAAAAAGAAGCCCGTTCCGTTTGATCCCCAAAAAGAAGGATCAACGGAGTTGTCGGTGCAGCTGCTGCGGGGAAGATCGACGCAATTCGCCCATTTTTCACGGACGGTTGCTGCCCCCTTTTCGGGATTGGGAGTACAATAATGAGAAAGGAAGATCGTCGTCTCAAACTATGAAAGGACGAACTGACCGGAGAAACACCCCTGATTACTCGCCATCAGTTCTCTCGTCGCTAATCACTCACGCTCGAGTGCACGTTCGGCGGCGGCGGGGTCAAAGGGGGAGACCGATGAGTTTGCACTCGTTTTTTGCTCCCTGACGAGCGGCTCCTGTTCATCAGTCACTCCCTTCGATCGGTTTGTCGGGATCCTCACTCACCAGTTCGTCTGCCCGAGCGAGCGGTCGGTCCTCTCGCCTCGCCAAGGGATGTGGCTCGTGTGGCTGCTGCTGGGAGCGGTGATCGCGTACAACACCCTCTTCAAGCGGTTCGTCCAGTCCTTTCGGCTGCCGAACGGCGAGGGCAAGGCGGTCGTGATCACCGGCTGCGACACGGGCTTCGGCCGGCAGTTGGCGCTCCGGTGCGCCCGCTTCGGCTTCCTCTGCTTCGCCGGCTGCTTCAGCAAGGAGGTGAGCACGAGGGCAATCGCCCTGTTCATCCTCTTCCGCTTTCAGGGCTGCGAGTCGCTGGAGAAGGAGGCGGCGGGCGCGGAGCTGCGCGCCTTCGAGCTGGACGTCCGCAATGAGGAATCCGTCGCCGCGGCGCTTCGTTTCGTCCGCGAGCGGCTGGGCGACCGGCGGCTGCACGCGCTCGTGAACAACGCGGGAGTGCCGGGCGTCTACGCACCGATTGCCTGGTGCCCGACGGCCGTCTTCGAGCAGACGCTGGCCGTCAACTTCTTCGGGATCGTGCGGATGGTCGAGGCGTTCGGGTCGCTCATCCGCGAGCACCGGTGAGTCGCCCGCCACTCCGCTCACTCGCCGCTTGCAGCGGACGGATCGTGAACATGGGCAGCGTGAACGGGAAGATCGCCGTCCCCTTCACCGCGCCCTACTGCGCGTCCAAGACCGCGCTGAACAACTACGCGGACTGCCTGCGGCGGGAGTTGCGGCCGTTCGGCGTGCGCGTGGTGCTCGTGGAGCCCTCGTTCTACAAGACGCCGCTGATGGCCCTCGCGCCCCTCCGCCGCCGACTGCACGAACTCTTCGAGCGTCTTCCGGCCGGCGAGCAGCGAGTGTACGGCCGGGAGTACGTGGATTTCCGTGAGTTCTGCCCGCTCCCCCTCATCTTCGCTCGTGTTCAGTGGAGGCGAAGATCGAGGACGTGGACGCGAACTTCTCGTCGCCCGCCATCCACGAAGGTTCGTCCCGCCGCCCGCCCGCCGCCCACTCGCCGCTTTCTTTCAGTGGTGGACGCCCAGTTCGACGCCCTCGTCCAGCATTGGCCGGAGCCCCGCAGCCACCCCGGCCTGAGCGGCAAGCTGCTCTTCGTGCCCGCCCAGTTCCTCTCCACCCGCTTCCAAGACCTCCTGTACGCCGCCCTCGAGCTGATGGGCCCCCAGCCGCCGGTCGTCAAGAAGGTCGAGTAGACACGAATGTCGATGAGATTGCGAGTCGTTTATTGCGGAATAAATTAGGGAGCGTTGAGCACAAGTAGGGGGACTAGACCGTTCGGAAGGAAGTAAGAGGATGACTGCTAACGGCCGGTCAGAAGTCGAGCTTCTTGAGCACGAGGACCTTTTCCTTGAACTTGAGCGAGGGGAAGAAGAAGAGGAAGCGGGCCGAGCGCGTGAAGGCGATCCGATGGAAGGACTCGACGGCGAAGAGCTCCTTGTGGGTGGCCGAGAAGTTGGCGCGGGCCGCCTCTCGCAGGTCGCCCGTCGGACTGCCGAGCAGCAGGAAGTCGAAGCGGCGGAGGGCGGCCGCCTCGAGGTCCTCCGTCTTGTCGTACGCCCACGCCGGGTAGAAGTGCAGGAAGCGGTTGACGCCGCTCTGCGCGCAGAACACGTCGATGTGCACCGAACGAGACTCGTGGCGGTTGAATCGTTGCAGGTGCTGGAAGGCAGGGATACCAAAGAAAGAATTAATGGA